>PVJO010002055.1:0-154754 GCA_004026905.1 Hystrix cristata
GAAGATAATAGGATCTCAAAGAAAAATGGAGAGAGCGCTCCATGAATACTTGTCCTTTGTAGGTGGTTAGAACTAGAAGTAGGGCAAAGGCATGGGCCAGAAAGTCACCCACTGTTCTGAGTATTTTTACCTTAAATATTAAAGATGTGACAAAAATTAACTAGGAGAAATGTCTACTGCTGTTTGTAATGGTAAAACCTGGGAAACCAACTAAACATGCAAAGATGACCACTTGGTTCAACGACAGGGAATTACCAAAAAACAAACAAGAAGGAAAAATAAATGCTATCCACCTACTACAAAATTATATTTTGAAGAGCATTAAACGGCATGGGAATATATCTGTGATGTGTCACTAATGAAAAGCAGGTAAGAAGGAGAACTTCCAATACTTGTAATGTTGATCGCATGTGAACTTACAAGAAAAAAGAATGCAACTTTATGAATCAAGTATTAACAAGGGATGTCTCTAGTTCAGAAATAATGTCTTGACCTGTTTGCGCTGCTATAGTAAAATCCCATAAACTGGGTAATTTATAAGATTTTAAAAAATACTTATTTTTCATAGTTCTAGAGGCCAGAGAATCCAAGATCAAGGTGCAGTCAGATTCGTCGTCTGGTGACGGCCCTTTTCCTAGTTCAGAGAAAGTGCCTTCTCACTGCTTCCTCACAAGGTAGAGGGGGCAAAGCAGATTTCTTAGGTCTCTTTTACAAAGGGTATCAATCCCACTCATGAGCGTCCCATCCATGTAAAGCACACTGCTTCCTAATACCATCACCTTGCAGGTTAGGATTTCAACATAGAAATCTGGGAAGGAGGAGGCCCCCAAAATCACACCATAGTAGATAAATGGTTTTATTCCTAGCAGCTTGTCTATGTTTTGCAGTGTTTCTGCTTTTTTACCCCTGTATCCATTTGTGCTACATTCTAAGAGAATAGTTCACCTCGATTGTCTAGCTCACTGGTTCATTTTTAGTGATATTCATTCTGACATTTACCGTCTATTTGAGTTTACTTTAAAGAACTAAATTTTACTGTGAGCTTCAGGGTTTCTTTTTAGTTTTCTATTTTTAAAAATTGTGGTTTATCAATATGCATAATGCATAATAAAATATGCATAATTTTAAATTTACCATCTTAACTATTTTAAGTGTACAGTTCAGTAGCATTAAGAGCATTCAGATTATTGTGCAACCAGCATCACCTTCCCTCCCTAAAACTCTTCATCTTGTAAAACTGAAACTCTGTATCCATTAAATAATAACTCCCCATTCCCTTGCTCCCAGCCCCTGGAAACTACCATTCTAGTTTTTGTCCTTATGAATTTGACACTCTAGCTAGCTCATCTAAATGGAATCATACAGCGTTTGATCATTTCACTTCACATAATGTCTACAAGGTTTGTCCGTGTTGTATCACACATCAGAGTGCCATTCCTTTCTTTTAAGGCTGAATAATGTTCCATTTTATTGATATACCAAACCTGTTCATTCATTCCATTGATTAATCATTCTTCCACTGATAGACACTTGGCACTGATTCCACCTTTGACTATTGTAAATTATGCTGCTATGGACATAGATGTAAATGCATCTCTTTAAGTCTCTGCTTTCAGTCTTCCAAGTATATACCCAAGAGTAGCACTGCTGGTTCAGTTAGTAATTTTATGTATAACTTTTTGAGGAATCATCACCATACCATTTTCAAAAGTAGGTGCACCATTTTACATTTCCACCAGCAATGCACAAGAGTTCCAGTTTTTCCACAATCTTGCCACCACTTTTGTTTTCTGTCTTATGTAGGGTAGCCATCCTAATGGGTGAGATGTGGCTAATGTACTGTTTTTCTGTTAATGAAAATTATCTTGCCTCTCTGAAAAAGGACTCCTTTGTTCACACTGTTACCCTGAGCACACATTCTTTCTTTTGGTAAATTGGGAGCCTTTCTTTTCTGATGTTGGCGTTACCCGGATAAGGCCATCCGTGACTGTACTCTTGTATCGCGTCTTCATGGGTATCTGCTGGGTTGCCCGATGCTCAGGTGAGCACAGTCTGAAGAGAAAAGACATGCCACTGAGGTGTGTTTTGATTGCTTCAGGGATTGTGCGGGAGGGACAAGAGGACCCAGTAGCTAGTTTCAGGCAGTGCAGGATTCTTGATCCTTTTGGGACTTGCCAACATTCTAGGGCCCACTCTGCAACTCCAAAGATGCCAGATACACTGTTCACAACTAGACACAGTCCCGTTCCCCTATAACCAAGGCTTTATCCAATGTGAAGAGGTGTTCAGGAGATTGTAGAGGCTGAACTCCCACTTCAGCACCCTGTTAGACTAAGCCAGACCCTTCCTCCTCCTAGATGTGGAGGATCCTTAGCACAGCTTTCAACTGCTCACTTGCATATCTTGGGCTTTAGTTTTCCAATTCAATCTCCTATTCTTTTTACATCTCATAGATTACTTACAGTTTCGATCTACTGAGGAATCCCCTTCTTTTTCAGTGCAGCAATAGATTTTTTAAACTATCATTTCTGTTATTTATAGGAATTGAGTGTGTATTTAGTTTGCAATCCAGAAACAGAAAATGTTCAGTACTTCTGTTGCTTAAAAGAAAGAGAAAATAATAGTGAGTGCTCAAAAGGAGATTTTAGCTCCTACAAACAATCGTGGTATGTATTACAATTTCTATAAATAAAGAGGACGGCATTATAAATTAGTGAGCAAAAAGTTAATAAATGGAAGTTGTATATGATTTACCAACTATTTGGAATAAGTTAGAGTGATAGCCTCAAACAGTATATTAAATTCTACCTATGGGGTTATCATAATCAGAGGCAAAGATCTGAGCACAGATGAAGGGTATTGCTGGAGTTTTAAACTCTAGCGAACAGCATTTGTGTTGAAATAGAGTTTGTGTAAAAAGACCCCAGATATCAGAAAAAGGGGCTGTAGAATACTGCACAAAGTAATCTTATGAAAACAGAATTTTAGGGAAATTTGCCCAGTAAAGTCGTGCAAGGTGTTCTGCAAGGGGACAGCGTGCTAGTACACACGATTATTAACTTTTGTAGTGCCCAGAGACTTCCTAAAATGTGGTAGCACTCATAAGGCAGTCCTCAGAAATATCCATTTATGCATATGCAAGCAGCATTTTATAGTTATAGACAATTAACAGAACTCTTGAAGACCAGGTTCTTTGTTCTTCCAATTCTTTCCCTTCAAAGTACTTTTCAGATTTTTCTCTTGTTGCCATTTCTGCAGCCTTTATCCAGCTCATTCCAAGTCAAAATAGCTTCCTGTCCAGACAACTGAAATAGTCTTCAAGTTAGCCGATCCTAACAATGTGCCCTCTCCATAAACATTTTTCTTTGTTAGATTGAGCTTCATGATATTGGGAACTAGAAAGGGAGAAGGGAAAAATAATTGAAGATTTATTTATGTGTAATTAGTGCAATATGTAGAATTTGGAGGTTGTTTAATAGAGAATTTGGAAATGAACGAACATATTGTGATCACAAGATTTCAACTGAATTCACCAGTAAAACAATCCAGGCCTGGAGTTTTCCGTCAGTGTATGTGTGGAGGGAGGAAAGACTCTGATAATCGATGCAGTTTACTTAATGAGTAGAATGCGATTCAGACTTTATGTTTCTTACATCAATTTTAGAAAGTCATAGTTTTCAAGAGATCTGTCTCTTTATCTGAGTTGTTAGCATTCTTGGTGCAAATTTGTTAAATGCTTTTATCTTTTAATGTCTTGAGTATGTAGTTATAATCCCTTTTTATTCCTAATATGGGTGAATTTTATTCTTTTTCTCTTGACCAGTCTAGTTAGAGGTTTATTGATTTCATTGGTCTTTGCCAGGAAACTTTTAGCTTTGTTCATGTTCTCTACTACATAGAGATTTCTATTTTGAAGATTTCTGCTCTACTTTTTAAAATTTTAACTGACTTCAAGCATATTTCTTTTTTGTCTTCTCAAAGTATGATCTTAGGTCATTGATTAAAATCCTCTCTCTTTTTCTGATATAAGCATTTAAAACTGCAAGCTTCCCTCTAACTACAGCATTAGCCATTTTGCATAAACGGTGACATGTTACTTATTCATTATTATTGTTCAAAATAATTTTAATTTCTCACATGATTTCTTCTTTGACCTATGAATAATTTAGAAGTATATTGCCAGATATTTTCATTAAAATTGTGTCACTTTTGTTTGCTAACTTATTACAATACAATCAACATATTCTACATGAATTCAATCCTTTTGAATTTATTGAAACTTGTCTTATGACTCAACATACTTTGCTAAATGCACCATGTACACTTGAAAAGAATATTTATTCTGCAATTTTGGGTGTAGTGCTCTACAGCTAAATCAAGATAGATTTAATCAAGATGAGAGTAATTAGGATAAACTAGAGAACATTTGTATGTAAATGGACGTACCTTGAGAACATACTCTTAAGTGAAATAAACCAGACACTCATAAGCACACACCAAATTGTTTCTCTGATATGAGAAACCATAAGTCTAAATAAGGACGAAGAGGTGTAATAGATATTATATAAAAGGAAGATAATATTCAAAAGGGAGGAGAACTAGAAAGGGAGAAGGGGGAAAAGAAGGAAGGGAAAAAAGGAAAGAAAGGGGAAAGGGAAAAAATGGAAAAATACAAATAAACCTGCTGTAAATAGGGAAGGGAGAACAGAGGGAGGGGTAGGGAAGAGGGGGGAAAACCAAGATACATGATGTATAGGTACAAAATAACCATGATGACTATGATCATTATGTACACAATGTACCAATACATGTTCTTGGGAAAAAAATTTTAAAAATTAAATTAAAAAGATGAGCATAATTAATTCAATTAAGATGAGATAGTTGGTACCATTTAAAGTGTCTATGTCATTAGTGATTTTTTTATCCAGTTCTATCAAATATTGAGACAGTCTTCCAATCTCTTGCTAAGATTTTAAAGTTGTCTATTTATCCCTTTAATTTGTCAAATTTTGCTTCATGCATTTTGTGGCTTTGTTACTAGACTCATATTTATTTATAATTGCTATGTATTCCTGATGAATTGTTCTTTTTATAAATATAAAATGTCACTTTTTAATCTGTTAGTACTCTTTGACTTGAAGCCCAGTCCATCTGATATTAATATAGTCAATACAGCCTTCTTATGCTTACTGTTTTTGTAGCATATCTTTTTTATTCATTTGTAATCGATGACTTTATATATAAAGTATCTCTTTTGCAGACAACATACAATTGAATATTGCTTTTTAAGAATGCCTTCTTGTAATGTCTGTCTTTTTAGTGTTTCTGTGTTAAAGTTTAATGAAATTGCTGATGTGGGATGGTGGGATTTAGATCTATAATTTCATTATTTGCTTTCTTTTTTTTTTTTTTTTTTTGGTGCTGGGGATCAAACTCAGGGCCTTGAGCTTGCTAGGCAAGCACTTTAACCACTGAGCTAAATCCCCAGCCCCTCATTATTTGCTTTCTGTTTGTGCCTCTATTCTTCGTTCCTATATTCCTCTTAATTGTCTTCTTCTGGATTAATCCCTTTTAGCATTCCATTTTAATTTCTTTTTTTTTTTCAGGACTGGGGATTTAACCCAGGGCACTCACAGTAAGCTACCTCCTTTGCCCTCTTATATATTTTATTTTGGGACAGGGTCTTGCTAATCGCTGTGTTGCCCAGGCTGGGCTTGAACTTGCAATCCTCCTGCCTCAGCCTCCCAAAGTGCTAGAATTACAAGCAAGTACCACTATACCCAGCTAATTTTTTTGATTTTTAAAGCTATACTTATTTGTGGTTTTTTTATTAGCTACTTTAGGAATTATAATATACATCAGTATATTTTTTCTTTTATTTTAGTGGTACGTTTTAGATATACATAATGATAACATTCATCATAGGGAATTTGTACCTGTACATGATATATCTTGCATCTATTTTTCCCCCTTCTCCTTCCCTCCCTTCAACCCCTACTCCCTTCCTTATTTACGAAGCTTTGTTTCCATTTTTCCTTCTATTCTTTCTTTTTTTCTTGTCCCTCTGTTTCTTTCCTCCTTCCCCCTCCCTTATTCCCCTTCCCATTTGAACAGTTTCTTCCCTTTCCCAATATAATATATTTTAGTCCTTATTTACACTTTCTGTTTCTCATACCAGAGAAACTGTGGCATTTAAACGTGTGTGTCTGATTTATTTCATTTAAGAGTATGGTCTCAAGATGCATCCATTTACCTAGAAATGTCTCAAGTTTATTTCTCTTTATGGCAGAGTAGTATAGTACTCCATTGTATAAAAAAGAACCCCACATTTTCTTTATCCATTCCTCGGTTGATGGGCACTTGGGCTGTTTCCAAGATTTAGCTATTATGAACCATGCCATTATAAACATAGGGCGTATATCACTGCATATATCACTGTGGTATGATGCTCTTAATTCTTTTGGGAAAATACCAAGAAGAGGAATAGTTGGGTCAAATGGAACCTCTAGTCCTAGTTTCTTGAGGAATCTCCACACTGATTTCCACAGTGGTTGCACCAGTCTACCCCCCACCAACAGGGGAGAAGAATTCCTTTTTCACTGCAGCCCCTCCAGCATTTGTTATTGGCTGATTTATTAATGATAGCCGTTCTTTCTGGAGTGAGATGGAATGTCAGTGTTATTTAATTTGCATCTCTGAAATGACCGTGCAGTTAATATTCCACTGCATGTAAAATAAACAAACTTACTTAAGAGCTTGTTTTAATCAGCTTTCTCTTGCTGTGACAAAATACCTGAGATAATCAACATATAATAAGGAAATATTTGACTCAGTTTCAGTGATTGTAGTCTATGATTAACTAGCCCCATTGCTTTGGACCTGTGGCAAAGCAGCATAACACAGTGGGAGCACATGGCAGAGGAAGCTGTTCACATCATGGCGGTCAGAAAGCAAAGAGAGAGAGGAAGGGGTCAGGGTCCCTATATCCTATTCAAGGGCACAGTCTCAGTGCTCTGGCTTCCTTTCCGCCTCTTTAAGTCTTCACCACCTCTTCATAATGTCATGGGCTGAGAACCAAACTTTCAATGCATAGGTCTTTGAGGGCCGTTCTAAATCCGTACTATAGCTGGCCCACTTGTTGTGATTGTAGCTGGCATCTGTATTACATCTGACTACCACAAGACAATGTTAAATTTTTTTCTCTAAACAGTCATCTATTTTTTTAGTTAAGAAGAAGAAGAAGATAAATCTTTAATATTTATCCAGAGAGTTACCATTTCTGGAATGGTTTATTCTTGGATATTTAGGTCTTCCCTTCAGTAAGAAGACTTTCTTTTCAAGCATTTCTTGCAGTGAAGTCAGGTAGCAACAGATTATTTTGTTTTCCTTTACCTGGACGTATTTTTATTTCCTTTCATTCCAGGAGGGCTTTTCTATTGTGGGTTGACAGGTGCTTTGGTTTTGGTTTTGATTCTATCTCCTGGCTTCTCAGCGTCTGATGAAAAGCCAGTTGCTATTCAAATCAACATTTTCATCTCCATTGTGTGTCATTTGCAAAATTTTCCCTTTATCTTTTGTTTTCTGATACTGGATTATTATGTATCTAAGTGTGGTGTTGTGTCACTCTGCCTGCTCTGGGACATACTGAAATCTCTGAGTCTATACATGTATTTCTTTCAGGAAATTTGGGGTGTTTTTGATTATTGTTTATCCCTCTGCTGTTCTGGGACTCTAATTGCCAATGTTACTTTTCGATGTTTTTGCACAGGTCTCTGAGGCCCTATTCTTTATTTTTTTTTCTCCCCCTCACTGTGGCATATCCTTGAGAATACTCACTTAGTCCTTTGATAGTCACTAATCTATTAAACCCATTCAGATTTTGTTGTTATTTTGTTTGTTTTTGTCTTTTTTTGGGGGGGGCGGTTGGTTTGGTTTGGTTTGGTCTTAACTGTGCAGTATTCGAGACTGAATTGAACCCAGGACCTTCTCACTACTATATCCCCAGGCAACTAAACTCCAAAACCAAAACAAAACGCCCAGAAGAATGAAGGGAAAGTGGCCAGAAAACCATGGCTGACTGCCAGAGAGTGATAGGAAAATCAAGAAAAAGAGAGTGCTTTTTAAAATTTTTTAATTTGAGGTGAGGTCTTGCTGAGTCACTCAGTTGCCCAGACTGGGCTCAAATTTGCCATTCTCCTGCCTCAGCCTCCCAGAGTGCTGGATTATAGGAATCTACCACCTTGCACAGCTAGTAAATATTTTTATTTCATATATTCTACTATTATGTTTTAATATTGCCATTTGGTTTCTTTTTATGTGTTGTATTTTGCTGCTAAGATTTTCTGTGTTTTCATTCATTTCAGTAATACTTTCAGGTTGGGGATTTAGTTCAGTGGTAGAGCACTTGCTTAGCAAGTGCAAGGCCCTGAGTTCAATCCCCAGAACCCCTACCCCCCAAAAAAAGAATACTTTCTTTTAGTTCATTAAACATAGCTGAATTACTTAAACACCTTGTCTAATAATCCCAGCCTCAAAGTCATCTCAAGATTAGCATTCGGTTCTTTGCCTTCTCTAATTAGAATGAGTCAAAACCAACTAGGTCTTCGAGTAGAGGCTGATTTTGGATTGTATCCTGAATATTGTTGTGAATCTTATGTTATATAGTACCAGATTGTGTTGTTGTAATCCTCCAGAAAATGCTGGGGTTTTTTCATTTGTTTTAGCAGATAGTTAATTCAGGTAGATTGCAATTTTAAGCTGTCTTTTGTCTATGTGTACAGAAGTTCAGATCTCAGTTTTGTTTCAAGTCTGGTGTGCTGTGGTGGGCCGATTGCACAGAAACATTAGTGAAGAATCAGTGTGGACCTTGCAAACTTCAGACACAAAGTTAGGGAACTCAACTCACTCCGGCACTCTCTTTGGCTTGATTCTGCTGTCACTCTCTGGCAGACAGCCATGACTAGCTGGCCACTTTCCCTTGATTCTTCTGGCTCTTTTGTTTTGATTTTAGAGTTTTAGTTGCCTGTGACTAGCCATCCCATGACTACAGGCCACCCTCAGTGTAAACGTCCCTCAACGGGAAGCTCAGCCCCAACTCTAGTCACTTTTCCAAGTTTTGATTCCTCTCTGCGATTTGCCTGAGTTAGTTTACTATTAACAATCCTCGGGTAGTATTTATTTATGGTTTGCTCAGAGTTTACACTTTTAACCAGGAGGGTTGTTCTTATAAAGGTGAACTTGAGAAAAGTCTCATATCATTTTCATTTCCCCATAACTTAAAGTAATTCAGGATTTTTGTTGTTACATGGAATCTTTTGGGGCTTATTAGATGAAGCCCAGTCTACCAACCAAAATTAGTTGAAAGCAACTCAAACAATATTGGTTTTTGCAAAAGGTTGATAAGACTCCAATTTCAGAACACACAGCAACACTTTTTAAAATTATCTTTCCCCAATGAGCGTACTTGCTTTGAAGCCTCACTCTAAAATACTAAATAAACTTGAACCTCAGCCCACATCACCATTTCACTTTTTCTTCTTCCTGCTGTTCCAGTTTATCTTTTATAGGAGCAGCCGTTCATGGTCTCCCTTGTCACTGTAGGACAACTGATCCTTTTCTGTGGAAACTTTTGTTCCTACCACTCTGCTTGTGAGCAATTTAAACCCACAAACCAAAAATGGCAAACTCAAAATCTTCCGGAGAAAGTGATACATCCAATGAGGGGAGAAGCTAGTTGTCCAAAGACAAAAGTGTGTTTAGGGGAGGGGGGATGTGTTTGAGGGGGAAAAGAGAAAATTACAAAAACTGTACTCATAATAATTCTGTACTATTTAATGTTTGCTATTTAAATGTATACGATATATATAATCTATTTGTGCTATAGATATATAATAGATGGAATATATATACATGATATTGAGTTTAGATAATTTCATAATGTTTTATTTTCCTAAGCAAGGCATAACTCCAATAGTCCTTCTCTGAATTCCCAAAAGAATTCAGGTTCTCATAACACTATCATTTATTGATGATATTATGTGTGCAAGGCATTCTACTGGCAGTGTGTGTACACTGGTTTTATCGGACTTTGTGGCATCAATGGAAAGCAGGCATCGTTCCTGTTTACAGAGGAAGAAACTGAGGATCAGACAGGTTACACAATGTCCCCAGTGTTACCCATCTATTCAGGGGTGAAAGACAGGATCTGAAGCCATGTGGAAATCCAAAGCCTATGCTTTCTTCAGTCTGTCCTCCCTTTTGAAATCAGAGAATCACAGGCTGCCAGCCAATCAGAACTGGATGATGATAGTCATCATTCGAACAATACAGGAGAGAGAGAGAGAGAGATCCTGTAAAAATAATATTCACTTTGTGGAGCAGTTTAGTATTCTCATCCCGATTTGTTAAGGATTGCTGCAAACTTGCAGCCCCTCAGCTTCTCACATTCTTCTCTTTCTGCATCTGTAACAGAAATGAAAATACTTGAGAATAGTTTTCAGGACTGTTTTATAAATAAAAGGAGAAGAGCTATGAAAAGTACTGTGAAAATATAAGTGATTATAACTTTTTTAGCCCAACTCACAAACTAATACTTTCTTTTCTAAGTTTTACAGTTACGACTTCAACAGAGAAGGACCCAGGAGCAACTGGCTAATCAAGGCTTAATACCACGTGAGTACTTACGGCTCTTACTAAGAGATTGCCAAGGATGTGCAATTTGGGAGCTGGGAAGTGTCTCAGAGGGCAGTTAGTCTACGTCAGTGTATCGGTCTTTCAAGAGACTTGCAGAATCTGCATCAATAGGAACCCGGTCTCTGGATGTGTTGCCCCTACTGGCACTTAGCTGCAAGGTGCTTCTCTTTAAGCCAACAGGCAGTGTCTAAAATTCCAATATGGCAAGTCTGTTCTTGGGGTAAACATACCTCACTGTGGACATCTCTTACACTTTGCTTACTTTAAAATTGGAGGTAGATACTATTCTTTCCAGAAGCATCAATCACAGCCTTTTCCCCCCTCACCTCCCTGACTTCAGTTCTGTTTGGGGAGTTTGATTCCACAATTAATTGGACCTTGTTGCATGTTTCCCTTCTGGAATTTTGAGTGGTGATGCCATTCTGGCACAAATCATGCACTATCGAATGACTGGCCATAATCTGGATCAAAAAGAAGCATTATCGTATCTGTTAGAAGATGTATTTGAAATTTTTCTACCAGGTCAGCAACTAAAGATAACTTATAGCTATCTGTGGCAATAGAGAAAAGGTTACCTCATGAATGAAATCATGGTTTAAGCTGCTGTACTGACTTTCTCCCCAATAGAATTTTTAAAATCAAGATTCATAATGACGCTCGTAGAAGTTTGTATCCCCGTACAATACCATGATGACTGTTACTTTAGCATTTAGCGTGCAACCAACCGAAGTTTGCCCTTGACAGACTGTCCTGTGGTTAGTGATAGTTAAGCCTTGTGACCCATGGCTCGCAAACTTTAAGCTTATTCTGTGTTTCAGAGCCAGAACAGAACTAAGAACTTTTCAAGCTGTTTGTAAGTCAAAAGTAGCTTTTTGTTAATGGCCAAGTTCTACAAACAGTAAACAGTAGATGATTTTAAGGACAACAGTTTTCCTAGAGGTTTGCTAAGCACAAAACAAACAATTCCCTTGCCATTTCAAGACTTTTTCAGTAACATTTACAAGCATATGAGGAACCAAAGAAGCCAGTCGTTGTGCGGTCTATTTCATCTTTGCCCTCCTGTAGAGGTGCTAAAGAAAGAGGGAAACCAAGGATGTGCAGATGTCAGGCCCGGCCAAGGAACTTCCACCCAAATCTGATACTCTATGCCCTAGCCTGAGTTTCTTTCTGGCTCATACTGTGGTGCTTGTCCGGGCTGACACATTCCACTTAGCTCTTCTCAGAAATCTAGAGCCAGGGAAAGTCTCTTCACCTGCCGATTGGTCAGTTCCCTCGATCCAACCCCAGACTAAACCTGCGATTCACGTGCAGGGCAAAGCCATGTGTCCCTCAGAGACCTGAGGGTCCATGTGCAAATACAAACACCAGGGAGAAGATAAGAGGAGCCACGATTCAGCAACTTTTCAAGTCAATCTAAATTAACAAATTTGATAATAATCTGGACTATACACAGCAGAATATGCAGGGACTGAGGGAACAGCAGTAAGCAATGTGGTCCTTCAAAGAGGCCCAGGAGGTCAGGGGAAAAGGTGATAAGCAACAAAGGTAAGTACAATTATAAAAGGACATTTTATTTCTTCATTCTATTGCTTGGATTTTTGAAGCAGAACAGGAAAGGAAAGGAGGGAGAACAGAAGGAAGAAAAGCTAATAGTTCCCAGAGATCATCTGATTCTGTGATTTTTCTAATTTATTATTGTTAAAGAAATGAACATATGTATACATACACATGCAGTATGATCAAAAAGTATTTTGTGCGCTTCAATGGTGTTTAAATTTAAAAAAAAAAACTTGGTAAAAGACACATTGCCATTAATCCCCCTCAAATGCTTCCCCTGGCATTCAACACCTTATCTTATTATTCTTGCCATTTTTTGAAACAGTTCTGGAAGTCATCTTTCATTTCTTTAGTTACACTGCCATGGCTGACATGATGTCCTGAATCAATTTACTTCTCGTGGTCATTCTGATTTTGTGGAACAGCCCAAAGTAGCACCATGCCAGAGGTGGTGAATAAGGTAGACGGACACAGTGTTTTTATGAGCCTGCCTTTCCACTGGATGGCACTCAGCAGCAGCATGCACCCTAATTTTGATCATGCCTCAAAAGACACTCAGAAGAGGACTTGCAAAACTACTTTAGAAAGTGGCAAGAACTTCAAAGCAAGGAGGAATATTTTGAGTGGTATTAATGGCACTGTGTCTTTTACTGTAATAATTTTTATTTAAACATTCATCAATTTCAATATTTTTTGTATACACGTCACCCTTTTTATGCACACATATGTACAGAGACACACACATTGACACAAGCAGTGTTTAGGGCCTCTGCCTCACTTACTGGGCCTCTCATCCCCCCAGAAGACACCCCAAGAATCCTCATTAGAGTGCTTGTCCTCTTCAGAATAAAACAAACAAACAAACAAAAAAAAACAAAAAAAAAAGACCCTGAACTAATCAAGAGCTCATTTGTCTTTAAAGTTCATGAAATTGAGGTTGAAGAGGCGTAAGAGAGTTTTTATAAAGTCCCAAGGCCAGTTCCAATCTGGTCCCATTTTATGTAACTTTAATTTATGATAATGTAGCTCCCTGCAGGATAACATTATTCATACAGTGTCACTTTACCCATGAAATTTGAAAAAATTGCAATCCTCCTCCAAATTGTAAAACTTGTCATAAATTGCCTAAATTCAAAACTGTCAGTCCAGTGAACTTATTGTTCTTGGGTTATTATAGCTGTGCTATTTTCAGGACAGTCAACAGAAACACCTGCCACCCTTTGGCAGAATTAGTCTTGACTTTCACATTAGGTTAAGTCTTTGGATCTTGTCAAAGACTGTGAAAAACCCACAACTCCCTCCTGTCGTTGCAGAGCTGAGGCCAAATCTAAGCCTCCTGATCTTCAGGAAACTCCTCTTCTCAAATATTCAAAAGAAGTCACTGGACCATTAAAAGCATTTACATATTTTGTGACCAAAAATTCAGCTGGAATTTGAAAAGTTTAGAAAAATTAAGTGTGAAAATGCCAAGGATAAACCAATGGTTTTAATGAAATGAACTTCAAGTTTTGCGCCATAATCTATTTTGCTATGACCAACACCGAATGAAAAACTGCAATGAATTAAGACTATAACAAATCCCACTTCAGCTGCACTCCAAATTGATGCTTAAATTATAAGGTTTCTTCCCTACTTACTCTAATGAGCTGAATCCGGGGTACTTTTCAGTTGCCTACTGCAACTAACCCAATGGGGTTCATTTTACTCCCTTCCTTCTTCCTGGATGTGCATCCTGAAAGATTTAAGGTCGTTGCCCAGTAACAAAGAGTCCACAGCCACCAGTGATAAATTATTTTTTTTACAACACAAACCCCATCACTTCTTTTGCACATTCACTTTGTTCTCATCGATGAACGATAGTTTAACAATGGTGAGCTCATAGTTCAGGATATTTTCCCCTCTTTCCATTTTCAAGCCATGAATTTAAAGGCAACATCCCTTGACTAAAAGTGGAGAAGAGCAGGGATGTAAGGCCCTGGAGAGCCCCTAAAAGAACTTTAAACAGTGAGAAAATCTTCTGGAGCCTTGAGTGGGGCCCCAAGCCACATCCTAAAACTGGCATAACATATCAGTTGTGAAATTCACATTTTCAAAATGTGAAATCCTCATTTCTTGGTGAAGTATTGTCTCGTGGTTAATTTAGAAATATTACGACTTACCTCCAAAAGCCCACCTCTGAATTTCAGGATGGAGATTTTGAATAGGTTAGTTTGCCACCAAAACGAAGCTTGAAAGGAATGGGCTCCACAGTCCCTCCCCGTCAGACTCAAGGCTTAGTGCTTTCTTGTGGCTTAGGACAGAGTCAGTTCCTCCCCTCATAGATCTCCGGGGGGTTGGATCTGCTATTATCACTATTTCATACGTAAGTTCTTCCCTACAATTCTTTCCTTTGGGCATCACTGTCCCGTGTAGAATCCTATAAATGACACCATTTGATTCTAAACAGTACTGAAGCCTTACTGTAGATGGATAACAAACTATGTGGATTATGCTGAATAAAATGCCCGTAGAGCAGTTCAGTCAATATTTATTGAGCATCTGCTATGAAGAAACCTCTGGGGAAGACACAGAGGACACAAACATGATTTCCGTGTCTAAGATCTTACCATCTACAAGGGACCCTGAATTTCCCCCATTTAATTGTTTCTATTAACAGTTTCAGACAACTTTATGCCCTTCCATGGGAATGGGTATCAGAAGTATTGAAAGAGAAAAATTATGATTCCTCTTGCTGCCTGCTACTAAAGAGAATCTAAGGGGTTGACGGAGAGACAAGAGGGAACTCTTACCTCCTTCTCCTGGAATGTATTCAATGAGAGCAGGAGAAGCAAAATGGATTTTAGAGGCTGCTACCTCAACAGCCTCAGAGATAGCCTCCGCAGGCCAGAATGAGATGTCTGGACTGTGGCTCCAAGATCTGATCAGTGTGAAAGAACTTGAAGATACAATGAGTTGTGTATGAATGGTGCTGCCTTTATTTTTTTTGCAGACTAATTCAAGCTACAGCAGCCACATACTTACTGCAAAGTCTTGGTAAATCCCTGAATTCTGTGATACTCCTGAATAGCAAGAAGAATGCCCCGGGCAGCTCCTGCACCCACACCCCATGCAGCTTCACCATAGTTTTGAGAATTTGACTGGACAAAGTCTTTCTTCCTTTCTTAGAGCATTCATTTGACTTGGCTTCTCCCCACAGCACCCTTCCACACACTGTTGGCTGACTGAGCAGATCACGGCACGATGGGATTAATCTATCTGCCTCTTCCTTTCTTTCTAACATCTCAACTTCAGAGCTAGGAAAAGGCGCCTTGGATTTTCATGCCAAATCCATTTGGACCAACGATCCTAACTTCCTCCTTTTCCTCCATCTCTCTTTCAATTTTCCAGTTCCCCATCCCTTAGAAAGTAGAAAACCAATAATTGTAGACCTACTTTAAATTTGTCTTTGTTTCCTTTTTCAGAGAAGTCCCCAAATATTCACAAATGTTGCATCAAACTCTGCGATCATGCCAGCTGGTCTTAAATATCACAGAGCTACATTAGAAAAAGTCACTGTTTTCAAACCCCTAAGACTATCGTTCGGGTAGGGAATGAGTTATTTATTACCAATATAAAAGAAGAATATAATTTTACACAGCAAATATCAGGAGCTCAGAAGAAACATACCCATGACTCAGTCTGTCTTTACACCAAGGTGAAGAGAGCCTACTTTGTATTTGGGAAACTGAGAGCCCAGGCAGCCTATTGCACTAGTTCAAGATTACACCTAAAACAGATGACAAAATGCGTACAGGGCTCTGATAAATGGTTCCAAAATTTTTAGTCACCCAGGACTTCTTTGGTTACATCCATCACTGCTGTAGCCCTTATGTTTGAAACAGTTTTGTCTTTTCCCCCAAGGAACACTACTCACATTAATTATTAATGCGTATTTGTGTTTTTAATTAAGTAACAGCATATAAAGTTATCAGCTAGTGCTTCTTTATGAAAACACCCATTTCTAACCTACATGGCTATGATTCTAGACAGCAGCAATGGAGAATGAAAGTTCCGTTAGCCTAAGCATTCTCTCTCTGGGCAGACAGACCTTTTTCTTCATCTTTTCGAAACGCTGAAAATCGACCCTGGCAATCCCTGGTCCCTTTTTAAACTTGCAGATTCTCAAGGAACCTAGGGCAGGACCCACCGGCTTTCTAAACTCCATAGCAGAAGTTCCTAAACTTGTTCGAACACAGATCCACGTCCCACCCCGAGTTTTTGATGCTGTAGCTCTGGAGTGGGGGTCAAGAATCAGAATTTCTAGCAAGTCCCCAGTTGATGTTGGGAGGGCTGGCCCAGGGACTGCACTTGGAGAACCATGGATCTGATTCGCGGCCTCCGGCTCCTTGAATCTGCCTCTTGTTCTTTATCCTCAGCACCAACGGAGCTGGGTTCTCACTGAGCTGGCTAGCGAGGGGTCCCCAGGGAGAAATCACACCTGGCAACAGCCTTGCCTCTGCTGCCAGAGCTTGCCCAGCACCAGCTCCCAGCTCTGTGTAAGGATCAGACCTCCGACTGAAAAGGGTTCTTAGCGCCCCCGGGGGCCTGTTTTCTCCATTGTTCTGGGATCCTCTCAGAGGCCTGAGGTTTGAGTGGAGTGAGAGGGACCACAAGAGGCCCGTTCTTATCTCAGGATCGTTTTCTGAACTCTAAGTAAGCAGATGTTTATACACACAGCTGACCTAAATTAGCTGGAACTGTGGGGACAGAAATAGGAATAGCCAGCAACCAAACTCTGAGGCGAGAACATGAATTCCCCTGTGAGGCGCGATTAATCTTCCTCCAGGGGGAACGAGTCAAATGTGTGGCTGACTGGATTTATAACCATATTTTAATTTGAAATCACATGGACTTATTTTTTTAATTTAAGAATCCGAATTCCTTTTCAATCTTAAATGTCAATGTCCTTTAAATACAAAATTTTGCCATTTGATACTCCCCAGGCTGGCAAGCACAAGTGGTCCTTTGTGTATTTTCCAAAAACTCAACTGGGGGTGGGGACTATTGTTGCTGGCCTGCAGGGAAGACGGCTAAAACCCATGTTCTCTGGAGTCACAGAGAAGGCAGACCTCGACCCCAGAGCACTGCAGGGGAGTTTTCCATTGTGTGAC
The DNA here is from genome assembly GCA_004026905.1 of Hystrix cristata. NCBI lineage: Eukaryota > Metazoa > Chordata > Mammalia > Rodentia > Hystricidae > Hystrix > Hystrix cristata. The sequence continues at coordinate 17,400 of PVJO010002055.1, forward strand.
CTCAAGCCAGTGTCCCACATGACCCCCATTAAGCCCTGAGGAGAAGAGCATGTGGCAAAAGCAGTGTGTGGACCTCTTTGGTGTTCTTTCCAAGACCTTGCTAAAAGACAGCTTCTCATCCTGTGTAGAAGATTCTAGAAGAGCCTGGAGCCCCGTCATCAGAGAACCGGACTGTGTAAATCATTTCACAAAGTAGTTATTAACACAAAGAAGTGATGGGTTGTAGCTATATGAAGCTAAGATATAGGAAATGCAGTGTTTCTTAGGATAATTAATAAGCTCCACCAACAAGAAATGAAGATCTTTGGGGAGTAGAGAATCAGATAAATCCTCTCAAGTTCCAAGCCTAATTAAAACCAATCATGTTTGAAATGTGTGAGATATCTCAAGATATATTCATACTGTTCCCTTTGGGTAACTTGTTAAGTTGAAGAATGCGTAATTCTTTTTAACCACCTAATAAAGATCCCATTTCTAAAACCAATTCTTTTTTGGAATGATGAAAGTAATTAAGCCACACCAGTGTATGACACGCAGTGAAATGATCGCCAGGTGATGGGACAGAGGTGAAGGCCTGATGGTTTAGATTACCAAGGCTCACCTGCGGGCCACTGGCCTCTGAGTAGACTTTGTGATCCAGTTGCTAGGGAGAAGGAAACCATTCTTCGGACACCTCCAAACTGTGAGCAAATGCAGAAAAAGGCAAGCCTCCTTCCTAAGCACGCTGTCCAGACCCAAATCAAAGGAAACACATGAGTCACATGGGAGAGCTGCACGTTTATTTTTCGGAGTCACTGAATGAGAAGAAATGGGAGGAAAGGGACCATCTATGGTGACAGGTGTGACAAAGAAGCCCGTTTTAAGAGTTAAAAACAACAATCAAAGAGAAGCTGAAGAATTGGTTTCCAGATCAGTGGGAAATGTGATACATAAGCAAAAAATATATATTCTCGCAATAAAAACCAGTTTTCTCAATCTCTGGCCCAAACGAAGAGAAGGGAGAGTATGAACGATATTGGGCCCCAGGCCACTGGGACTATTTTGCCTGTCTCTTTGGTCAAAATTATCGGTGAAGTGGGGAAACTAATGGAGAACTTGTCTTAGTCACTTGCCAAGCAGCATCCTACGTAGAGGAAGTAGGTTAACCAGCATTATGGTACCCGCCCCTCTTACACCGTGATGGGCGGCTGTCCCTTCTGGAAACTGTGCTCACATTTAGCATGCATGGTCTTAAGAGCTGAATGAGGCACATGTGCACATACATGGTCCCGGGTGCTGACCTTGCCAGAAACCTAATTTTTATGCCACCCAATATTTGGAAGAACACTTCGTTGCCTGCAATTTAAGAGTGAACATCTGTTAGAGCAGTTATCACATCTGGATCATGTGATTCATCCATTCGTCAGGACTTAAAATTTAAGAGAAATTCACACAGTTCTGTAACCTCTGATCAACCTCATAACCTCCAATGAAAAATGATTATTTATGGCTCCTGATTGATATTGTCCCAGGAGACCACACAAATCAATACAAAATACAGAATTTTGCTGGATGTCCTATTTCTTTGCTGCATCAGAGGAGTTGACTGAGTTATGGAGAGGTGCTGGAGGAGTGTAGTGGGGCGGATGGCAAGGAAAGAGTAGGAGGTATTTGGTCCTGGTGGTGTTCCGCTGCTATGTGGTACATGGGACCAACCCATGCTGGATGGACTGATTGTTAGGAGTTTGACTATAACACTTAGGAAGAAGTTAGGGTTATCAGAGGACCTGGCTCCAAGCCCTAACTGTATGATTCTGGGCAAGTTCATCCATTTGTGTGGACCTCAGTTTCCCATTTCATTCAGGACTGGACTTACCTGTCTCCAAGGTTCCTTCCAGCCCTCAAAGTCTGGTTATCTGCTTCTCACTAAATACTCTTGTGTTTGCATGCTCGTGACCAGTCAGCCACAACCTTTATCCAAAGTACAGTCCCTTTCTACAGGGCACCTCCACCCAGACCGCCCAGCTTTTGAACTCAAGGGCAGAGCAAAGTTGCAGAGGATGTTAGTCACCCCTCTAGCCCCTCTCTTAAACCGTGTTATTTCTGACCCTCTATTTCCCCAGGAACTTGGAATGCCCTAGCCTTCACCACTCCTCTTCCTGTCACGCACTCTGCTGCTGCTCTTCTTCTTGGTTGAGGCCTGAATTTTGCCTTCCTCTGTCTCTTGTGGCTTCAGGGCAGCTGGCGTCCTCCAGGCCTTTCCCCTATCGTTGCTTGTGGCCTGATAATGCCAATCACTTCCAGACTGTGCACAGCTCAGCCAACACAGCAGCAAGCCCTATAACGCTGACTGACCCCTGAACCAGGCTCTGCTCATGTCTTTGTCTTTCTGTTTCAGCACTGAAAAGTCCAACTGCATTCCATGAGCAAAGAAAACATTTGGATAGTAACAAGGTAATTTTTGCAACCTGCCTTTCCCGAATGTGGACTATAGATTATAGCTCGCCGGATGCTGAGCTCTGACTGAAGCACGTAGAATTTCTTCAGCCTGCTCCAGCAATCGGCCGTCCGCCTGCCCCCACACCTTATGGAACCTCACTTCTCTGCACTAATGATGGTGGAAATGGGATCCTCTAAGTTAGCTTTGAAACGGCTGTATTTTAGGATTTAAACAAAACGTCCTTAATCTTTCTGATTTGGGGAAATCATAGCAAGGATGTACTAAGGATCAAAAAGACTTTAAGAAGGGAAATAGGCTGATTTGTGAGCCGCCTTACCTATTATCACAATCTTTTCTAGCAACAATCGGGTTATCTTAAGTGCAATTTGATGAGAAGGCAAAGTCTGTGGATACCGAGTTTTATTTGCAGATGTTTAAAGGCAAAGGGAATAATGTTTATTTTCCATTCTAGGGCAAAGTGACATACTCGACACCTTCATAACAAATCTCTGAAACCTGAATTTATCAATGGTGTAAGACCACTTAACAACACTGGCACTTTGAGTGAGAAGGGAAGGCTTAGGGGTGTCTGTGTCATTGCCTGAGAGTCCTAGCCTTGCTACTTATCTGTGAGGAGACAGGAAGAGAAGGACTCTGCAAGTCTTCAAAGTTGCTAGTGAGTGGCTGTTATTCATGCTACCTGGAAAATAACAAACAACAGCTGACTGTCCATTTATCAGAATTGGAGAGAACCCCAGTCCTTTCCAGGGACCCAAAATAGCAAGATAAAAGCCTATTAGTAGAAATCAAGAGTCTAGATTGGCCCTACAACAGCCTAGTGGCCCTAACAACAGCGTACAAACCTATGGCTCTGCACAATGGGCTGTTTGTTATCATTTGAAAGCTCTAAAAATTTGCTATCACTAAGTAACTCCCCCATCAAGATGATGAGATGCGATAGAAGTTCTACTTCTAAATGCCTTCTAAAGCGTAAATCTGCAGGCTTTGCATTTTTCCATGTCCTAAGAAAGAAGCCAGACGAATCACAGAGAGGACTGAAAGTGTTCTTGTCATAGCAGATATTTCTATGTCAAGTTTTATCTCTAAACTTGATTAATTTTGTGACTGTTTTAAGAGGCAATAGAATAGGATTGATTATAATGCAAGAAATTCAGTATCAGAACAGTTGTATTAATATTTTATTAACATGCCCCTGCCTGGCCATTCAAGGCTTTGAAGTTTGTAATCCTGACAGGGACCTAAGCTTTTTACCTCTTTATTTTCCCATCCTAAAACTCCTGTAATCATCCTTGTGTTTCTTCATCAAAACCTGGAAGACCAGGGATATTTCTATTTTCCATTTGTCATGAAAAGAATAGGGTATTTTCCCCCTTTAAGAGAAACTGAAATTTTTTAAAGTTAAAATTAAATGATTCTCCATGTTTTTATTCTACAGACTGAAGATTCCCTTAGGCGCAAGAGCAGGAACAGGTCTGATCGTGCTGACTTGGTTAATATGCACATACTGCAAGGTAAGTCTGTGTGAAAGCAAAAACTAGTAGATGCCTATCTAATCGTGAACCACGTTCCCAGAGTTCTTTGTGTCTGTGCAGTCGCTAAGCACCCTTAAAATGTCTCTCCTGACATTATAGAGTTTCAAGCAGCCATCTAGCCATTTTAAGCCATGTTGAAAATCAAATCGGAAAGCCGCAGTAAGCTTTCAATTTGGGTTCCAATCTTATCTGTGCCACTTCCTGGCTCTGAAGCCAGGTCCAGTCATATAACCTCTCTGAGGACATAAGAAGCATTCAGCGTGTGTTGCTGGTTACTAATCTGGATCATCATTCAGTTTGGGATGCAACTGAGGCTCTCTATTTGCTTCCAATGCCGATAACTGCTTAATCCTGCTTTCTGATGCTCTTATATTCTGGCGTGTTGAAAATAACAATATCAGGAGATCAGTGCTAATCAGTGCAGGCCTACTTCCATCCTAAGGTGCTGCCACTATGTTAGGGTGGGTGAAACAGGACAAAGACCTAGTTGCCCCCATATGCAGGCACCTGGGTCAAAAAGCAAGGAGGCTTCTACTATTTCAAGAGTTGCTTTCCCTCAGATGAGACTCCCACAGACACTTCAAAGGGATCCACCTTCTACCTGAACAATTTAGCTATGAAATATTTATTCTTCAAGCAAGTAGTGTAGTGGATGTCAAACTAGGGGCTAGCTGATCTGCCAGACTTTCTGCATATGGTGATGAAAAAAACACAGATTCCCACTCTTAAAGGTTTCTCTTTAAGAGGGTAAAAGGGAATGACATTAGAATCAGCATTCACGAGGCTGGGGATTTGGCTCAGTGGTTAGAGTGCTTGCCTAGCAAGCTCAAGGCCCTGAGTTCCATCCCCAGCACCGAAAAAAAAAAGAATCAGCATTCACAATCCAGCATGAAAAGAGACAAAATACACAGTGTCATAAATACACAGAGAACGAGAGGGCAGAACCATCTGAATCAGAATTGATAGGGAAGGAGGAAAGAAATGATCTAGGATGTGAAGGCTGGACCGTGAAGAGAAAGAGGGAAAGAAGGGTCTTACATACAGGCTGAGGAACAGCATACACACAGGACACCTGCATTCTTTTTCTAGAATGCAGATTTCCTTACACTACTGAGAGCTAGCTTTAAGTAGCACAAAAGGTCCTGAAATACCATGAAATTTGTGAATCTTCGGTCTTTAATTAGTGTTATTTCCAGTCTCCCAAGGCTGACCTTTTTCCACCCCAGGGACAGGCGGATATTATAAGATGGAGAACTGCTCTCAGGGTGTGGGAGAGAGAGACGGAGGACACTGTAGCACGCAAGGGAAACGCTGCGTAGGCTGCAAGGCTTAGACTTGGATGAGGCAACAAAAGACACCAAGGACTCTTAGGAGAAGGTGGCAGATTCTTACCTCTTCTACAACATCATGGCAAAGACCCTAGAAGCAACTGCTAGGTCAACACAAAATTGCTGCACAAATAATCCAAAGAATGTTATTTCAAATGAAATACAGAGTTTTCAAGGATCAAGTTAACAAATAAAAATAAATATCATGTGTAGCCAGGATATAGGAAGTACACGCATTCTTACACACAACTAGTAGGAGTATAGTTGGGTCAGTATTTCTAGAGAGCAATTTGGCAATATGAATCAAACTTCTAAAAAATATATCTAAGCTTTAGCTTGTGTTGTGATTTCTCATATTTTATCAAAAGAAAATAATTACACATGCAATGATTTATGTTCAAGGATGTTTATCATGGAATTTCTTCAGAAAATGAAACATTGAAAATAGCAAAATGTCCAAAAATAGATTAGCTGAATAAATTGTGGATCATCTGTGCAATTGAATACCATGTAGCCATTATAAGTGAGAATTTCAAAGAATAGTGACTTAATAAGAAAAGGCTTACAAGATGTTTAGTGAAAAGAGCAGGAAAAACTTGTATTTATAGTCAAATTCTGAGAAGAAATATATATATAGATATATAAAGATAAGCCACATTTATAGACAGATTCTAGGAAGGAAAAACATAAGCCTATTAATAAATACCAAAACTAAGAAGGATGCCAAGAACTAAAAGTATTGATTATAAGTGGGGAGTTTCCTGAGACTGTCACGTTTTTTTGCATGCTTTTTTTGGCATATTTCACACTTATGGTAATAAGTACATAGTAATGCTATAATCAAAAATGCATACAAAATGTTATTTCTAAGGCTGGGAATTTAGCTCAGTGGCAGAGCACTTGCCTAGCATGTATGAAGCCCTGGTTCAATCCTCAGTGCCACCGAGAAAAGTTATTTCTTACCCCAATAACAGTCAAGCTGTTTCTGGCTTCATGGAATCCTCTCTTTTCCCCAACAGAAATGGGGGATTAGCACCACAGACCTGCTAGATGCAAAATAACCCCCACCCTCTGGGAGTTTATCACCTAAATTCAGAAGTAGCAATATGAGACGAAAGGCCAGCGCTTGTAGTTGCTTTCCTGCTGGGCCTAAGAAAGGAGCTGTGTGTTCATGGTGGGGAATAGAGTAGGGGAGCAAATGTACAAAGGTGAGCTCAGTAAGACAACAGGCTGGGGAGGCAGAAAGGACCAGACCGGACTCACTGGGGTGGCATGTCTGGTATGAAAAGCCACCATTCATTAAGGGAGATGAAGCCAGTTTGTGGCAGACCAGATGGAGAGGACGATCTTATAGGGAGAATACAAAAAGAAAGTACTTTGTGAAGATTAGTGCTGGGGTGGTACGCAGGACAGACAAGAAAACTCTGAGGCAGGGAGTGCAACAAGGAGCCCTTGCAGTGGCCTCTTAGGGCCCAACTATTGCAACTGATTAGCCCTCCCTAGACCTTTCTGTATGGAGGTTCTAGATCAGCCTCCAGGCACCTGGGCTGACACTGTAGCTTGATAATGATAGACTAATAGGGCAAGGAGGCTTGTCTGTAAATACATCATTTGCTAAATTTGCAAATTTGAGAACAAAGCTGCAAACGCTTATAGAATCTTAGCTTCCGTTTTTCCACTAGAGCAAAAGTTAGCTGGATTCTTCCCCGAGTTCAGACAACAGAAGTAATTCAGAGCCCATACAAAAGCGGAAGTTTGGTTTCAGCCACGTGGGGGTGAGTTTAAGTCTCTGTATATAACATTTCTCACCCTCCAAATGATTAAAAACACCTGCTGGATAAATTCAATTTTTAAAAACAAAATCCCTCTGTTCAATTAAATAACAGTTTCTAAGGATTTTTTTTTCTTTTATAGACAACCTGAACATTTGACTCCCAGTCAGTATCACAGCATTGACAAGTCTAAAACACATACTGCTGCTCCTCATTCTAACTGCAGCTCGTATTTCCTGCCAGCTCAGCCTCAGCCACTCACCATCCAGATCCTGCAGGAAGGGGTTAGGCAAGTAACGTGGACCCCGTGGAATGCTTACTTGCAAAATCTCCAAATTACATTTTTTTTTTCACAAATCCTCACAAAACAAGTTTCTCTAAGTTTTCTTTGTGCCTCTCTATTTGCCTTTATTTGGAAGTATCCAGTCTTTGGTGTTAATCCTTGGGAAGTGATGATGATTCCATTGAAAAATTATTAGGATGTTAGGGCACGATGTGACACAGTGTTTTATAGCCACAAGCCAAAACCAAAACAGAACAAAGACATCAAACTCTAAAACTGATCCTCTTCGTTTCAACCACTTAGTCTCCACCACAGAGAGGTCCATTCCAACTGCTCAGATGAAGCTGAAAAGAGCCCGCCTTGCTGATGATCTCAATGAAAAGATCGCTCTCCGGCCAGGGCCACTGGAGCTGGTGGAAAAGAACATCCTCCCTGTGGATTCTGCCGTGAAAGAAGCCATAAAAGGTAGTTAGAACACGGGGAGTCCCTGTCTCTGGTGCTCCTGGGACCTGAGGGCAGGTGGACCTCTGACATGCTAGAGACTGGGGGGTGAGGGCCTCTTCCCCAGACAGGAGCTGTGGCACGGGGCCCTCTCCCATTGTGTCCTCCCTCATTCCCAGAGAGTCTAGGGATGAGGAAGAAAGTCACACACATACACTCAAAGGTCGTCAACACAGGCCAATTTCACATTTCTCATGCAGGTTGAGAACCCCACCAGATGTAATCCCCAAAACATCTACCCTACATGGACCCACCCCTCAGGAGTCCTGGCCAGAGCCCCCTTCGGCTTCCTTTTTTAAGGAAGGGTGAAACCACTGGGTCTTGTACTCTGGACCTAGTTTTGCTGCTGTGTGCTGGGACTCACCTGGCCTGGCCAAGATGGAGGTGACAATACCTGGCCCACCCAGGCTCTTGGGAGGGATGCTGATACGACAGGATGTGAACACTCTTGATGACTTTCGTGTGCTCTCTGAGGCCAAAGTACAAATGCTCCAGGAGTGGGCATAAGCATTAATTTTGTCATAAATCGTATAAAGTCATTTTGTAAATTTTTTTGAACAATTGACACCAAATGAACCCAAATAGCCTGCAGGTGCTGAATTCATTTGTGGAGAATTTGGGGTGGAACCTGGGAAAATAGCGGGAGAAGGGAGAAAAAGAAGATGAACACCCTCATAGGTAAACTGACTTTCTTCCAGTTAGGCTCACAAACAGCCCTCAGAATACTGCTAAGTGTTATTTAGCAATATATTTTTAAATATTTTGACACTTTGTCAAAACCTATGTATAAGGGCACTTTATCCAAAACGAAGCTTATTATAAAATTTACCAAGTCTATCTACGTTCTAAAATCTTGCTCTCACCCATCCATTTGAGCCCCTGTGAAATTTGCCTTTGGAACCTGTAAATATGAAAACACCAACTCCAGGAGTATAAATTTATTCACCTTTCATTGCTCCCCTAATAGCCCACTGTGATCATCTCTTTTCCTTACTCTCCCTCTGCACCAAATATCCAAATATCTTGTGGCTTGGAACTTAGCCTGGAGTACTCAAAAGTGCACTCTCCTCACCATTACCCTGATACCATGTCAAACAGGAAAAAGGTTCCACTGGGGATCTCTTGAAGCATCCTATTCCATGTTTATAAATTTGTGATTTATTTATCTGTGATAAGTAAAAGAACTTTTTAAACTTGCTTACTTTGGTTTACAGTGAGATTGTGTTTCTTTGTGTGATTATATATCATGGCCCTTGTGGCTTTCCTCTTTCTTTCTGCTAAGCATGTTCCTCCTCGCTGCTTTGTAAATGCTATTTTTATAGGGGCAAGAATCTTCCGTCTGCCATAGGCTTCACCCATCCTTTTATCAATTTGTCCTTGGCCTTTTGATTTTGTATGTAGCAATTTTACCTGTAGTAGTTTTAAATTTCTATATAAGTAGTCTATTTATCTTTTTCTTTGTTGCTTCTGCATTTTTTTATTAAAATATTTCCTAGCTCTAGAATATAGAATATAGAATATAGAAGAACATAGCGATCTTCCACCTAGACTATCTTTTAACAATTTATGTACCATATTTTATTTTTGTATTTAACCCCTGCATATATCTGAAATTGTTTATTGCTTTAGAGATAGGTCTTATTTTATTTTTCTACAATTTATGATATATTTCACCATTTTACTAACATCTGTCTTCAAAACCTTTTTCACATCGGACTGATTTTCCTAATGTTTCCTGGCTACTCTCAGAAGTGAATTTTAAGTAAAAATTATCGTCAGTTTTTCATGTCAACTTCAGTCATGCTAGAATTTTGTTTGATATTGCAATGAATTTGTAAGTTAATTTATGGTGAATTTATATGTTTAAAAGATGCTGATTCTTCCAAGGCAAATATAGTATCCTTTCTGCTTATTCACATCTTTTATTTCCCTTAAGAAAGTGTGATGTTTTAAGTAAAGTCACGTGGATTATTGTTGACTTTAGGAAAACATAAATTTTATACATTTATTTTATAATTTGGTATCTTTGAAGATTTCCTCCACAGTTCCAATAGTTTCTTGGTTTACCTTAAATTGTTTAGGTATACAATAATAAAAAATAGAAATTAATTTCCAGCTTAATTTTTTTCTGTCTTGTTGCACTGGCTGGTAGTTGAAAAACAACATCATTGTAGTAACATATTATGTAATATGTTTAAAGTCTATGTATATAGTATATCAATACATATAAATCATATATAATTTTATGTATTTTATTTATAAATTACATCATAATTATTTATAAAGTATATAAGTTATATATAAGTTACATATATATTATAGTATACTATATTATATGAAACAAATAATATATATTATTACATACAAAATATAGCAGATATAAATGCTTATAGATCAAACTGTGTATAATGTATAAAGCACATATAATCCGTTTATGTGCAATAAATGATATATTATAACATAATTTAATAATTATGGCTAGATTACATAGTAGAATACTATTGTTATTGGTACCTGGCAGTGCTTCAAAAGCAATACCATATGTCATGCTGCATTTTGTCATGTTATGTGATAGCAATGATAGTATATTTTTTATTTTTCTCTGTTAAATAGGAATATCACCTGTATGATATTCACTTTGGTTTAAGGTAGATATTCTAAGGAGGTAATTTTCTACTGCTATTCTACTACTAAGAGTAGTTTACAACATGGGTGCTGAGTTTTTAGAATGCTTCCAAATTGTGTGAAGAGTTGATGGCATAGATTTTCTTCTCCAACCTAGTCCTATGGTATCACTACCCTTCTAATTGTCCTTAAATTTCTGGAAACAATCTTTTACGAATTGTTTTAGGAATTGCTATTACTTTATTTGGGATTTTTGCATCTGTTGTGTTATTAGTTGGAATAACCCTAGCTGCAAGCAAACCACAAAACTTCAGCATCTTAACAAAAGAAGTCTATTTCTTGCCCCTAAACAGTTGAGGGTTTTCATCTATTACAAGTCCTCCGTGGCAGGCTCCTTCTGTCCAGCTGGCCTACTGCTCCCTAGAGCGAGGTGACACTTTTTCTTAAAGGACCAGATAGTAAATGCTTTAGGCTGTGTCTGCCTTACCTACTCGGCTCTGCCATTGCAGTGTGAAAATAGCCACAGCAATAACTATAAAAATGGGCATAGCTGTGTTTCAATAAAACTTTATTTCCAAAAACAGGCCATGGGCTCACAGCTATAGTTTGCCTGCCCTAGAGCCTTGTCATCCTCTGAAGCAAGCCGGTGAAGGAGAAAACAAAAATGCTTTGTGGGCACTCCACCCATTTATTAAAACAGCCTCGACCTGGAAATGAACACACTGCTCCCACTCAAATTCCACTGTGAGAACGGTACACGTGGCCGAGAAGTCATCCCCTGGCCGAGCAGCCAGTTCTCAACAATAACTCTATGCTGCTGAAGGGGCAGCATGCATTTTGATACACAGCTAGTCCTATCTGTCACATTATTCATAAATAATTCCAGCCTATGTTCTTATTTTATATCTCTCAGATTTAAATGGCAACTTATGCAAATTCTCCTTCACTTATAGTGGGGTTGTGTTCCGATAAACTCATCCTAAATTGAAAATATGATTAAGTTGGAAATGCATTTCTTAGACCTTACCTGCCAGGTGTCACAGCTCAGCAGCACTGCGCTGTACAGCATTATCGCTTCTCTCACAATCCTGTGCCTGAGGGAGGGGTGGTCGCTGCTGCTGTCCAGCATCATGAGAAATGTCATTCCATGTATCGTGAGTTTTCAAAAAGATCAAAATTCAAAACCTGAAGTAAAGTTTCTTCTGGATGCTTGATGCTTTTGCCTCATTGTAGAGAGAAAAAACAAAACAAAACAAAAAACAAAAACAGAAACTGAACCATCAATAATTCAAGGAAAATCTCCGTGTACCTGTTTCACAAAATAATTTAGAGCTACCTTTTTGTATCTGTCTGTGTGCCAGAAATACTTCAGTATCATCTCAATGATCTGTTGCTGCTAAAATTTGCTTAGTAACATCACAGGAGCCCAGTTTCTTACTTAGGAGTACTTCTTTGATCATTTTTCTTCATTTTGTTCATATTTACTTATGTATTCAAATTTTCTCTCTAAGTTAATTTATTCAATTTACTTACTCTAGAAAGTCTCATTCTCTTCCTAAATTTCAAGGTTAATTAGCCTCAAATAGTATGTAGCATTGGCTTGCAATGGGTCTCAGTTTCCCTGGACCTGGAGTTAGATTTAAATTTTTTGTTCTAATTCTGAATGTGTATATGATCTCTTTCTTCTTCCTTCTCTCTTTTTTTTTTATGCTAGCTAGAAGTCTTCCTCGTTGATTTTTACAAAGGAGCAATTCATGATTTTATTTACGAATTGTTTTGGTTTTGTATCTTTACTTAATTTGATTTTATGTGTAGTGCAGGCTGTTGAGCAGAATTTGCCCAAGGAGAGCTGAAGACCAAGAATGGGGAGTCTGGCTGCAGGTGCAGGGGGAAGGAATAGAGGTGGAGGGAGTGGTTAAGAAATATGCACCCATTAAGGTAAGGAGACAGAGGTGTAAGCAGGAGCCCTGTCAATGGTTGTGAAGGGCAATGACAAATATTAGGGACATTAAAAAATAAAAATGCACAGGATATGAAGCTGCCTGCAGGCAGTAAAGCTGGGGGCTTTCGTGTTGTTTATTTTTGTCTGTTTAGTGCTGGGATGGAACCCAGGGTCTCTTGCATGCTAAGCAAGTGCTCTACCCCGAGCTGCACCCCCAGGCTACAGCCAGAATTTTGGAATCCATCTGACTGGTTTTTGAATCTGGACTTTGTGATTCTAGATTATGTGACCACAGAAAAATCAGTCTCACTGCACCTCAATTGTCCCATCTTTAAAATTCCCATACTAGTAGTAATATCTACTAGTAGTAGTATCTACTAGTCATAGTATCTACTAGTCGTAGTTTCTACTAGTCATAGTTTCTACTAGTAGTATCTCTTGTGGGACTTTTTTCCTAGGTGGGTTCAATTAAATAACTTATGTAAAGAGTTGGCTAGACACTGAGGACATATTTATGAATTACTCTCCATTCTAACGTCGAGGAACTTGCACCTGAGCAAGAGAAGAGGCGTGGGAAAAGAAATCTATCATTTTTTGCAGCAGTTCCTATAAAGAGAGAGATGAAAGCCCCAGTGAGGATACGTGTGTGTACACCTATCCAGGACATCCTGGAAAAGGTGACTTCTTGGCTGAGCCCTGCAAGGAGAGGGGTAAGAGAAGCAATAAGGACAGGCAAGGGCCAGTTTAGAGATCAAAGCAGCTTAAATTTTATCTTCAAAGCAGAGAGGGGTTCCAACTTCAGATAAGCTCTCATCATTTAGGGGAATAAACACGAGCATTTTTCTAATTCCCCAACAAGGATAAACATAAGTTTAAAGAATGATAATGAAGCAGTGGAGAGGCATAGGAAGGGTTTCTGGACAGAGCCAGAGCTGCATGTGTTTGTGTGTGTGTATGCGCGCGTGCGTGTGTGCGCGTGTGTGTGCAGTGTTGGGGACCGCACATGTGGAAAGCTCTCTCTGGCTGCAGTGAGAAGTGGACTTGCCAGCAGCAGCTCAGAGTCGGAGAGCTCCACTGAGGGGCTGCTAGGCGTATCGATGAGAGCCGACGGGAGCCTGAATGAGAGTCTTGGCTGTGAGTGTGGAAAGAAGAGAATCAGAGTGGGAGGTGACTTCACATGACTAGGTGATAGAGTGATAGAATATACCAGTTTTGACAAAGCGACATCCAGATTTTCCTTTCAGACAACTGGGTATGATGCCATCACTTGTCAAGATAAGTGAGTCAGATCTGGGGAGAGATGACTGTTGAAGCTGGGGGGACCCTCGAAATAAATTTAGTAGACAGTGAATTCTGTGGAAGCAAAACTCAGGAAGGAGGATTCCCTCCAGCTGCAGAGCTGAGAATCTTCAGGGTATATAGTAATTTACGATGATAGACTAGATGACACTGTCCTTTCATTCATTTATTTTTTTCATCTAGTGTTTATTGAGTATCTTCTGTATGCCTGACCCAATTTTAAGTTCTTGGAATCTACCAGTGAACGAAACATACAAAGATTTCACTCTGATGGAGTTGACATTCTGGTCAGGGGCATATAGACAGTAAACAAAAATGTAATAAATGAATGAGTTATAAGTTATAATAAAGTTGATAATTGCTGTAAATAAAATTACTGCAGGATACAAAGAATTCTTCAGCACCCAGTGGAAGAGGGTACATGGGAAAAATTGAGTGGTATCTAAAAGGAGAAAAGTATTAAGCATGACGCTCTCAGGCAGAAGTGTTTAAAATAGAGATGGGGAATCTGTGCAGAATAAACCTAAGGGCCAGAGAAGGAAGTGGAAGGTATAAATTGGCTTAATCCAAGAAATGCCCAGTAGCAGATACCAGTCATGAGTTATTCAGACCTATTTCTCGATTCGTGCATCCAGCTCTTTAACAGTGATCTTTCACATGAGTTTGTGAGTTTTATGGGTGAACAGCCACACCCTGTAAAAGGCCACAAAGGCAGAGAGATTTGGGTGGAGAGAGCAGTTAGAATAACCTGCCAGCAATAATGATGGCCCAGCACACTCTTGCACCTGCCACTTGTGATCGTCTCTGCTCCATGGAGGGTGGTGACCTGGGCTTGTGGTTAGGCCTCTGTGTATCCTCCCTCCTCTGTCCACGTGCCGGCCCAGTTGTGTTTACATTTTCCAGCTGTCCCTGCAGCTGTGCTTTTGTGGTTTTGCCAGACTCTGAGAGGACCACTCAGTCATTGTCTCCTTCCCTCCGAACTTCATTAAAGACCAACAGTTCCCCAACCCTAAGACAGAATAATCTAGAATGTCTCTTGACATAGGAAAGAACCTTTTGACAGAATTCCTACATCCTTGATATTTCCCTTCTTGTTTGCATATGTCACCACTCTTACAGTTAGTTGAATGACTACACCAGGTCTGTTCTCTCCAGATTTTTCTAAACAGACTTCCCTCTTTTAGGGTGCCAGCCATGTGTCCTGCTTCCAACCTGTGAGCTGATTGTCGGAGTCAGTAGACTTTTACAGGCTCCAGCTGGAGGAAACACAGGCCATTCACACTAGGATGTCATAATCTGCAGGAATAGGGGGCTGGGGCTTCCTTGTAGCCGCGTCTCAGCGTACACTCCCAAATGATTGCCTACCTCCCTTTTCTAAAAAACAATTGATTCGCTAAGAACACGGAATACAACAAATGTGTTACACGCAAGTGATAACTTATGAGAACAGAGACAATACACTGGGTCTAACATGGCCTGTTCAGTTACTAGTGGTCATTATTACATAAATAGTTGTGAGCTGTGAGACCCCTGGTGGCTTCTTCTAGCTTGTCTTTACTTGACACGAACATCCTTTAGCACCTCGGAAGCCGTGCATGGTCCAGATACCTGACTTCTGGCATGAGTGAAACAGAACCCAGTTGGATCTCCCAAGTCATCAAACAGTAGAAGGTCCTGGTTTTCAGCTCCAGTGGACCAGTACCTCCTCCTAACCTGTTCTCAGCTCATCCTGGGACTGGGCCAGGTCCTCTAAGTGAATCAGATTTTTAGCTATTTTTAACACATTTACCAGTGATTATTCAAAGCATATATAACCCCACTGTCAAAGATAAATTAGTTCTTTTTATCACTATATCCTCCTAATATAGAAAGTAACATGACCCCCAGAGCCGGTGATGAGGTCATCCATTTCCAGCTCTGACTCACGTTTCTGAAGATTCTGTGTTAATCTATGCTCGTTCGTGTCTCCCAGGCTTCGACCTTCCTATTTGCTAAGGATCCAGTCAATCTTCAGAGACCCTGGAAGTCTTAACACTGATCATTCATTTTAAAGGCAGATATACAATAACCATGGCTCAACGCCAGATGGTAGGATTGTTTGCTTTGGCATAAAAACAAAACAGTTTGCTTTTGTATAACTTTCTCATGGGCCAAATCTATCATTCCACAATGAGAAATCACTTCCAGAGTACAAATGATCCTTGGGGGAAAGAAACACACTAAGGCATATGTGACAGATACTTTTCCGAAGAAAAATTCTGGGAACATGGGCGTGGGATTGGCAAATCTGGGAACCAGGAGCTTTAGGGCTTGTGGGAGCCTTGGGGAGGAAAGGCTGAATGTAGAGGGGAGGGCAGCTCCTGGACTCTGCCTGTGCTGTCGGTGATGTGAAAGGCTTCGGTCCTGTTGACGAGATCTCAGCGTCATAGGAGTAGGGCAGAGCATGCCCAAGTAAGGCCTAGAACAAGGGAGAAGTCCTTGGACACCTGAGGAACTGGGAAGGGTTGAGTGGCATCCTATACGAGAGAGAAACAGGGCTAAGGATCCCTATCCTCTGTCTCTAGAGATTTAACCGCAAGAGCTAATGGAGAATAAATATTTACACTGGTCAGCTGTTCTTCTTGACTTGGGCAGTCCTAGGAACAAGTCAAAAGATTTATGGAGAATTTCTCAGGTGCCGGTGATCAGAGAGAAAGAAATCCTTGTTCATCCAAACACCCACTAACATGCATTTCCATTATAAAAACAAAAAGTTCTGACTTTTGTAGACACTGGTAGGTCTGTTCAAGTATCTTTAAGGAAGAGCCACATTTAGACAATACCTAATTTTACATGTTCGTCGTTCTCCGTTAGGAAAGAAAAGGGATCTCACTTCACTCTGTTTCCTAAGGATCTCAGAGGGTGGTCTGTCTGTGCCTTAAAATAGCTCTCATATTGTGCCCTTGGGCTAGCTTGCAAGTAGATAAGCAAGGAGGTATAGTTTCACATTCCACTTCACACTTGCTAGTCCTTAGCTGGGTCCTAGCAGAAAGGTAACCAAGATTCCAATTATCTCACTTGAATCTTGGACTTTTAAAGATTTTTGCAGAGGAAAGTGCGATTGACCCATTCAACTAATCATTTCCAAAAGGGAGAGGGAAACTCAGAGTCGCCAGCCCGAGATCCCCCAGGGGCCAGTGCCCAGAGCCAGCCCTGTGGGCATAGCAGGAGGATGAAGTCAGGGCTTCCCAAAGCAGGTCCTTGTCATCACTCCGCCTGACGTGTCTGCAGGGACAATAGCCAGCACTCTGCTCTCCAGCTGCTCCCAGGCAGCGTCGCACTGTGGGAGATTGGACCAGAGGCCCAGGGTCACAACACAAGTGATAGACTTGCTTGTTCCAGAGGATGTCAGATAAGGTGACCTTTGTCCTTCTCCTGAGCCTGGCTTAAACCTGCCTGTCTTGCCAACCACACTCCTCCTACTTTGGGGAAGCTCAATCTGCTCTTTATTTTCCCAGAAGGAACCTCTCAAGGCAAACAATTTGTCTGGCTCTGGAGTCCCGCTGACCTTTGCAAAGCTGACCACAGAATAAACTGCATCCTGGGTGGTCTTTTTATTTTTGATAATATTAAACTTGAGACCAACAGATGCTCCTAACAAAAACAATAACAACAATAATAGCAGCTAGAAATTATTGAACACATACCCACCAGGGACTAGGCTCAATACATGTTTTATCCTTGAGACCCTGAGCAGTAGTTGCTATTATTATTATTATTATTCCCATTTTATAAATGGGGAAACTGAGGTTTCCAGAGGTTAAGAAAGTTGCCGACAGTCACACTACCACTGACATGGTAGACCCAAAGGAGGGAAAAATCAGGTGTGTCTGAAAGTCCTTATGGACCACCCTGAATAACCACAACAGACATTAGGGGCTCCTCCGCTGTTGGGGTTCTTTTTCTCAGCGGGAACTGAACAATGTGTGCTTTGTGTGGGCTCCTTGCCCTTTCCCTGCTTTTCTGCCCTGGCAGTGGCCCATGCAGACCACTCATAACCCTGAAGGAGTAGTGATTGGCAAGGCCCACATCGGGGACAGCCCCAAGAGGCCTTCAATACACCTGTTGGCATATCTGACCTGGGGCATCATGCTTTCTAGACAGGAGTTATAATTGAGGCCTTGATGTTCATCTTGTTTGCGTATTAGGTATAAAATGCTACCTTGTATTTGGTTGTGTGTATTCATGCCTTCCTCACTGCATTCATTTAAGCCAAGGAACCCCTTTGAATGTTTGCTCTCACTTGATAAAATGGACTTCTTGAGGCTACATCTCTCCAGCAATTAGTTCTTAACATAATTCTCTCCTCTGGCTGGGAGAATTTCTTCCTCACCCTGCCCAACCCAATCCTGCAAAATGCACCTCCATAATCTCTCTTTCACTCTCCCCATCACCACCACAACCCTTCCCTCCTTTTCTTCTGCCCTGCTCACAGGTGACTGTTATTTTAGGCTCCATTCGAACGTGCCTCCTCCAGGAGATGGACAGCTCTCTATCTCCTCTAACCACCTCTAACACTCATCAACCAGTCTACCCCTTGACAAATCCTCTGATTGTGTCCAAAGCAGATACACTGATAACACCTTTCTCACGATTTCCTGTCTCTTCTGTTCGCCATATCTTATCTGATTACACTTCAGCTTGTCTCTCCTGCTTTTAAAGTCTGAAGGCTGCAAATGATTGAAATAATTGAGGAATACTCTCTTAAACTCTAGAGAAAATGGAACTGATTATAGTTCCATCGATATAGTTGTCCTTCGGTATCAGCTGGAGATTAGTCCTAGGACCCTTCACTCGATGGATACCAACTACCATAGCCACTCAAGTCCCTTGTATAATCTTGCGCACGTTTTCATACATCGTACGTGTATCCTCCCTTATCCACTGAATCATCTCTAGATTACTTATAAATCTTAATTCTATGGAAGTACTATGTAAAAAGTTGTTATAATGGGTTATTTAGGGAGTAACGGCAAGGTGGGAATGTCTGTACATATTCAATACAGATTCAATTTTTTTTCTTTTTTGTGATGCGAGAGGTCAAACCTAGGCCTTCACTCATGCTAGGCAATTGCTCTGCCACTGTGCCACATCCCAATACACAACTTTTTCTTCCAAATATTTTCAATATACTATTGGTTGAATCCATGAATGCAGAACCCACAGATACTAAGAGCTGACTTCATCGATTCCATTATTTGAAACACTATACTTCTAGAGCTTTCCACATCGCTCTAGGGCCTCCACCCAGGGTCAGTAGCAGCCAGGCCTCATGGAAGGAGCATGATGATCTACTGCAGGCAAGCGCAGGGCGCTTCCACACTCCTTCCAGTTCCTTCCTGAGCCTGCGCTGCCTTCTTTGCTCCTCACTATCGCACTGTCACTTCCTGTCCCAAAAATCCCAGAAACTCAAGGAAAGATCTTGTGTCAGGATGGAGATGTCCTGAGCATGCGATGCATGCAGATGAAGGTCATTATCTCTGCTTCTCCTACCCTCCCTGGCCCCCAATCAACCAGTGTTTCCAGAGCAGCAGATGGCTCCACCTGGAGGCGCACGGAGGGATCCCTGCTTTGTCGCCCACTCTGCAGCGTGGCTCTAAATTCAGAGCCACCAAAGGCTGATGATTCCGTCTCAGTTCAGTTCCTGTGGTGCTGAGGAGAATAGACCTCACAATGTCCTCGTCTACAAAACGAGATGAGAGAACATGTCACTTCTCTGACTTCCTAAACTACAGAAGTTGACTGTTTTTGCTTTTGCTGCCACTATTAGGTAAATTGCTGAGACAACCAGCTATTCATGTCATTTGCTTGCTCTCCACTTACTGCCAGGGTTGTTGGGAGATGAGAAATCATTCCCTCGCCGTCTTGTTGAACATTTCTACCCATGTGTTAGAATGCAGAACAAATTTGCCATTCGTGTTCTCCTGATTCATACATATTTGGGATGTGGTGCTGTGTTGGAGTTGTGGGGAATCTTTGTCAAATGCGGCATCAGATCACACAAAGAAGACCAGGCCCATTTATACCAAAAGAAGTGGTAAGGGATACAAGATGGTGAGGCTCTGGGGCAGAGTCCCCTTGGGAAGAGAAGACTGGCTGCCCTAAGGGCTCACAGGGTCTCATACATGATTCTCTGCAACTGTGAACAGTGTTGCACGGAGCAGTGGCCACGAAGATCTCAGAGAAGTGCCTGCTACCCACCTGTGTGTCCCCTACCTTCCCGACCTTGTCATACAAGTCATCCTTTTCACTGGGACAAAAGCTTTAATCACACAAAGAAATAATAAATCATTAAAGAAAGAATAGTCTCTAAGGTAAACGGATTTCTAGATTGAGTTGATGGTGGACATGTATTTAAGGAAGCAACTTGAAGGAGCTTCCCTGGGAGTCTCCAGGCAAATGATCTCCTAGAAAAAGGAAAATGCTACATAAAGTGATTCCCATTACACAAAAATGACATACAGACGCTGTTTGTGGAGCCTAAATTTATCTAGGAGAAAATTAAAAAGGTAGAGTATCCCCTGACTCTGGACTCTTAAGGGAGATAGAAGGGCATTTGGGATCAGAGTACTAAAGAGGAAGAAGAGAGAATTTAGATCCCAAAGAAAAAGTTAGCATTTGCCAAATATCCAATGAAACCTCCTGTTCAATTACGAATAGGTTTCAGTCACAGTTGTGAGAAAATGCTAATATTTATTTATTTCAAGTTTTGTGTTAAGTTGATGTTTCTCTTCTCTATCCTCATCCATTTCCATTAGTACTGTGGAATACTGGGCAAATATTCTTTTAAAATGAGGAAGATCTCTGTAGTCACATGGAAAGATCTCCAAGATATATGGTAGAGTGAAAAAAAAAAAAAAAAACAGCAGGTTTTGTTTTGTTTTCTTTTTGTGTGTGGCAGCAGGAATTAAACCCCGCATTTCAGACATGCACTCTACCACTGAGCCGAGCCCCAGCCCCACAACAGCAGAGTTCACTGAGTGCCATCAGTGTGGAATGCTTTTTATTTTTTTTATTTTTTTATTTACCAAGAATATGTATTGGTACATTGTATGCATACATAGTGATCGCATTCATCATAGTTAATTTGTACCTGTACATGATATATCTTGGGTGGAATGCTTTATAAATATGGGTCTGTATGTCTTGCTATAGGCATAGAGTTAAGTCTAGAAGAGACAACAGATTATTAACAGAGGTGTATTTTGTACATTCAGCTTTTTGTGTGATACGAATGTTTACGGCAAGCATAATTGGTTTTATAACCACAGCAAAGCAATCCCAATTTTTCTGAAAGACCCTTGGAGCCGAAAGGCTGGTGTCCAACCCTCCCTAGTTGGTGGGCTGTCGGTGGGGCCAGCGATTGAGTTTCCACTCACCCTGACCTTGCCTGCCTCTTTCCTGATTGGACACTTGGACGTCTGCACGAGGGTCCATGACAGATGCCAGCAGTGGCAGCGATGACAGGCCCAGAGCCACATTTGTTCCATTACTTCCAGCTCCTCATTGACTTTCCAGTCACCATGGTGAGAGCTCCTTTCTCTTATCTGCACTGAGCAAGAGTCAAAAGTTCTTGTGAGTGTGATTGTAGAATACCGGGTTGGAAAACTTCCTGGTGATACCTAAATTCCTTCCGAAGGGCAGTGCTTGGAATTGGGTCAGGGGCGCCGCATGGCTTCAGCACACTGTGTTCTGTGCCATTGGACAGTGAAGCGGAGGAAAGTTAGCAATGCGAAACGTTAAGGGCCATGGAAGGATGTCACTCTGGTCCCTCCTGGTCTGATAACCTCTCTCCCCAAGACCATTCATCTGCAGCGCTAGAAAGACTATGAAGGAAACTGAGGAGGAAGCTCCGTGCGTGAGCCATTAAGGACTTGCAAAATAGGAACAAACTTAGGAGGAATAAAAAGAAAATCTGAATAATAAAAAGTAAGACTCAGAGTCAAGTTTCTGGGACACATTTATAGCTTTTATAAACAGACTTTTGCTGAATGGCTCTTTGGGACATGCCATGACATTCGCTAATTCTGACGTTTAGGAGTTTAAACTGAGTAGCTGGCCGGGCTTATCCTATTAGCACAGCCCGCTAGACATTCTGTGCTGTGTGCCCTGATTTATGTTTGAAGATGATGCAAACGATACGCTGTCGTCTCTGTTCTATCTCTCACTGACAGACCTGAGGGGACAGTGGTCACTCTCCTCTGCCCTTATTGTGTACCCTCATCCTCTTTGCTGTCCTTTACCTTCCCCAGTTTGGTTTCAAAACGATACAGGTGTCCACAGAAATGTACAAACCTCAAAATAAAATCTCACAAATGATGATCAGCCTTCAATACGTCACTCACTTTTCCCAACCAGACAGACCACCTTCGTAAATACAAGTTTTCATGTAGATAATCGAATAATTTAAACTATATCTTCACTTGTGCCTGAACTTTAAATAAATCTGAAGAGAGAAATGTACGCTTCTCATAGGGATTATGCACACAGGCCTCTGTACCCCACTGACTGAGGTCTCGGGTTTCGCTCCCCAGGTAACCAGGTGAGTTTCTCCAAATCCACGGATGCCTTTGCCTTTGAAGAGGACAGCAGCAGCGACGGGCTTTCTCCAGATCAGGCTCGAAGCGAAGACCCCCACAGCTCAGTGGGCTCTCCCCCAGATGCTAAAGGCACTGAAGCCTGCGCAGCAAGCTCTCTGGGGACAATCCAGGTACAAAAAGCCTGTTTTGTCATCTCTTTCTCTCTCTCTCTCTCTCTCTTTCTCTATTTCTCTCTCTGTCTATGGCTCTCTGTCTCTCTGTCTTTCTCTGTCTCTGTCTCTTTGTCTCTCTCTGTCTCTCTGTCTCTCTCTGTTTCTGTCTTTCTTTGTCTCTGTCTTTCTCTTTCTTTGTCTCTATCTCTGTCTGTCTTTCTGTCTCTCTTTGTCTCTCTCTCTCTCTCTCTCTCTCTCTCTCTCCCTCCCTCTCTCCCCCCTCTTCCTCTCTCCCTCCCTCCCTCCCTCCCTCTCTGCTTCGGTTTCCATTTGCTGTACTGGAGACTGAACCCAGGACCTTCGTGCTACACCCCTAGCCTCTTTCTTTCTTAATTTTGAGACAGGATCTCATTAAATTGCTAAGTTACCCAACCTGGACTTGAATGAGACTTTTGATCCTTCTGCCTCCTTCTCCAAGAGTGCTGAGTCTTTCCTCATTCTGTTCAGCCAGGGAATCTGTGTGTCATAACAAAAACCTCCAGAAAACACAGAGAGAGAACTCTCAGAACTGTGTCCTTTGATTTATCTTTGGAGCATCTACTGTGCCAAGTAGATTCCTTTTATGTCCATTTCTGTGGACGGGGTAACCGAGGCTCAGTGAGATTGGTTAATTCACAACCGGTGTCCTGGCTTGACATGCTAGAGCAGGACTGATTTCAAAGTTCACAGCTTTCCCTGTACTGAGGAGTCACTGTGGGGTTTTCAGGTAGTAGGAAGCGTGACCGTACAAAGCAGGCTGTCCGGTCCATAACAGGAATCTGACTCCGAAGTCCCTACAAAGCCAACGTCCACCCCCGATCCCAGCACAGCTGCCATCTCTTTCTGGACAAATCCACAAACCTTCAATGTATGTTTAAATGTGCACTTGTAATGCATGTTGAGTGTAAGTTGGAATAATGATGAGTATAACAGCAGCTACTGCACGATGCTCGCTCTGGGCCAGGGGCATTGTAGGCACTTTCTATCTTCCCGTTTGCTGTCACAGTCCCCTCTAGGTAGGTGTCATCAATGCTGATTCTGGCAGAGGAGAAACCGAAGCTCCATGAGGTTTGGTAACTGTGATTTGTAGGATCGCAGCCGAATGTCAGCAATACCTGAAGAAAGTACCCCCAGGAGCTACATACAAACGTGATGAGGATTCTCCTCAGCTTTGTCTGATGATGACATTCATGAAGCCCCTGAAAGACGCTGGGGGGGCAGCCTCCATGAGAGGGTAGGAGACATGCTACAGTAGACACAAGGTGTGGAAGTGCTTCCTGCCCCAGTTCTACTGTGCAGCAGCTCTGGAGAGAACCCTCTAGAGTCTCCACTTCCCTTTCAGCAGAACTCACTGTTGAGTGGGCTTCTCTAAAATGCTTGGGCCAGAAGTGTTTCTGATTTGGATTTTTTTTTTCAGCTTTTAGAATATTTGCATGTATACATAAGGAGATACTTTGGGGATGTGACCCACGTCTAAACACAAAAATTAATTCATTTATGTCGTATATACTTTATATATATAGCCTGAAGGTAATTTTGTAGAATATTTTTGGTGATTTTGTATGTGAAAAAAAGTTTCATAGTATAGAATTTTATACTTGTAGCATCATTTGCATAGCCTCAAAAAGTTTCAGGTATTAGAGCATCTCGGATTTTGGAATTTTGGATTAAGGATGTTCAGGCTATATTTAATTTTTTGCCCCACTGAAAAGCACCATACAGCTCTCAGGGATAATTACAACATTCATTCTCCGGAGCCCTGTTTCCCGAAACCGAGCTAGTCACTGGTCATTGCCATTCCTATCTTCACTCTATCAGAGCAAATTTAAAGCTGCCAAGAAAAAGATGTGGAATGGGAGGGAAAGGGGAGACATAAGAAGCATTTATTGTGCAAGAGTTTTTAATCAAAGCATTTTTTCTTTCACTGAATGCCACAGCTGGTCTTTGCAGCCAACTTCTTTGATAACATCAAACAGTGTTTCAGACCATTTGCACATATTATTCTGACAGTAAATTCCTCAGCTTCTGATTTAAAAGAGAAGATGAGTTCTTTTCTGCTTAATTCTATGAGAAGGGAAGAAGGGAGCAAACACCAAACAATGTTGGGGAAAATGCAAAAATCATTTTGTCATTTCATCCAGCTACCATGTTTGACAGATGAGGACGCTGAGGTTGTGAGGGAGAGAATCCTGCAGGCCTGTGACAGGTGCCAGGGCTCAGGAGGAACAGAGAATCTCAGTCCTGAGGCGCCTCCAGGGGGCCTCCAGGGGGCGAGCCTGAGCCACCCCTGCCCTGCGCCAGAGTCACAGTACAGGAATGTGGGAGAGGAAGAGATCATTATTCCTTTTTTGGAGTCGCAGCAGGCAGAGATATGGCGCTCATAAAGGTTCACATGGCCCCACATACACACTTACACACACACATGTAGAGAGACACATACACAAGACACATCTGTGTGTATATATATATGCATATACACATATACAACACACACATACATACACATGCAAAGGTATTTACTCATGCGTGGACATATACATACTCAGACATGTACTCATACACCCATATACACTTATCCACACATATATTCCTACATATATGCAGATACGCACATATCTATGCACACTATGTACACATTTATAAGTATACCCAATATGCATATACATATACACAAACATGCAGATATACATGCCTAGAACATATACATACACACATGCCAAATGCCAACATGTGTATACACACAGAAAACATAAAATATATACACATATGAAAACACACTCATGGACATATATACGCACATACATATACACCAGACACATACAGACATCCACATAGGCAAATGTACATGTATAGACTCACATACATACATACACATATACACAGACACATTCATATGTATACGTACATATACATATACCTGCACCGACATGTATCCATGCACATGCACACACACACTTGCCCTCCAACTGCTAACCTGTTTTTCCTCCACTTTGCTTATTATTCTGTTTTCCTAAATGTCCTATACTCATTCTTCCCTATTGCTTTCTTTGTCAGTCTCATTAAGTCCAACAGGTATATCTTGTCACAGGCAGGTTAAACCCTCCGAAAGGGCGACAAGATGTGCCAGAACAGGCCAGTCTTATACCTTTCTTCCAGAGGGATTGGAGGTCCAAGGCCACCTTGGGCAACTTAGCAGTTTGGCTGGACTCTGTCTCAAAATTTTTTAAAAAGAGGCTAGGGATGTAGCTCAGCTCTCAGTACCATAAAATGAAAAGAATACCCTCTACCTGTATCAAAAGTATCCTCAATTGGATGACTAATTTGGTGTCATCTCCTGGAAGGAGTAGGCTGATGTTTATTCACATGGGTGGGAAGCTGAGATGTCAGCATCAAAGCTACAGGTAGGGCTTCGCTTTAACGATTCTGTGTCACACAGCTTTAATTCCTACATCCTAATAGTGCTCAATCTTGCTTTCAGGATCTTGCTTCTGGCTCAGAAAATGACAAGAATGACTCTTCCTCCCAGCCCAGCCACCAGTCGGACACGGGGAAGCAGGGCCTTGGCCTCCTCAGCGCCTCTCTCCCTGTGCATGCTGCCGTGAAGGTATGGACGGGCCAGGCTCCAGCTCCTGCCTGAGCCTCCTGCCCACAGAGCCGGCTTGCAGCAAAGCTTTCTCAGTCAGGTCTGGCGATGCGAGCAGTCATGTGATCCCAGGTGTAGGTTCAGTCCCCTGGAAATGTCCCAAAGGGAGCCGAGGACCAGACAGACCTTTGGTGTGTGGGAACCAAGGTCGCGTTAGCCGAGCGGCATAGCCTGAGTCATCTGTGCAGCAGGGAAGCCTGTGTGCTGTGTTTCTTCCGGATCACAACTCGGTCAGCTTGCTCCTGATTGAAAGAGCTCATGAGATCACGTTGGAGACAGACACAGCTGACTGTAATCACAGAGAATTCACAAGTGCCAGAAAATGGGTATAAGGCAGCTGAATTTTATGCAGCAACGACAGTCCTAAAGACGTTGCATAGAATAAGAGCTGTATCCTTCCAGCCAGACTCCCTAAGGAGATAAACACTAGGAAAGAGGGTTTATGTTCACAGTAGACAAATAGCTATAATCATTAGATTTCTCATTTCATTTTCTCAGCATTATATCTAAAAGTTTACAGAAAGCTCTCTCTCCTCCTCGGTGACTAGTAGCTGCCTGGTAGTCACTTGGCCTTCTTCATATTTTATACTAAATAAATTCTACTTAATTTGGGAGCATGTTTTCTTAACTCTAGTGCTGCCACTTAATGCAGGCCGAGATGACTCTTAGGGGAGTTAAAAAAAAAAAAAGGAACAAGAAAAAGAGGCTGTAAATTGCAGCAGGAATCAATGATAAAGTAACAGTTTTATGTTCTAAATGGATGGTACATATTTCAGTTTCCCAATAAAGTTCTCCCAACAAAGCACAGTAATATAAACTCAGCTTACAATTCACTCAGGTCAGCTGTTTTGAAATTAGGGGACTATTGATGAATTTTGTGTATTGCAAGGGAAGGAGGAAGTGATGACTCACTTTATTTCTAATGCTATAGATAAGAAAAATTTTAGTAACGTTTCTGTCAGAGTATTTAAATTTTACATAATTCAAATAAGCAAAGCTGTCAACCTCACTGTATCAAGAAGGTGTAACAGGAGCCCATAGGAAGGACATACCACTGAAGAATGGTGTTGATACTGCCCGCAAGCTGGTCCAGGAGGGCCGGTGGCATATAAATATATTCTGACTGGTCAATACCTGAGCATCCTTGCTGTTAAAGAGCCATCACTTTAGGTTAAGAAAGTACTAGAGGGCTTGTCCAAGAAGGAGGCAACCAAGCTAGAATAAAACCTCTCTACCCTTTTACTTAATAAGATTATGTGAGACCAGTGAGAAAAATACATGCAGTCATTCTCTGCTGGAACTATAAAATGTCTATGTAAGAGAAAACTTTTCTGCAGTGTCTCAGAGGGTACACTTAAAGTTGAATAAAGGATGACTCCTACCCTCAAGGAGACTACCATCTAGTTGGGGTTAACAGGGCCAAAATGAACCCCAATGGCACCTTGTCCAAGTCAGAAAGACTCACCTCAAAGGACTTGATAGACAGTTCTCCAGAGAGATACAGACTTCCAACTAGCACACAGAAAGTTTCTCAACATCATTAGCCATTAGGGAAATGAAAGTTAAAGCCACAATGTAATACTATTTCATGTACTTTACGGTGGCTTTTGAAGTATTTCTCTTTCAAATGCTCCCTACTTGTACAGTAGCTATCTATCATCTCCTTTCCCCCCTTTTCACCACTTTTAAATAAAGTGTCTTCTAAAAGAAATAAGATGGCTTTCATCAAAAATATGGAAAATAATCAGTGTTGATGAGGATGTAGAAAAATTGGAATTCTCATACACTGCTGGTAAGAATGTAAAATGGGGCTGGGGATTTAGCTCAGTGATTAGAGTGGTGCCTTGCAAGCACAAGGCCCTGAGTTCAATCCCCAGCACCAAAAAAAAAAAAAAAAAAAAATGTAAACTGGTGTAACTGCTGAGTAAAACAGTTCAACAGTTCCTCAATAACATGAAACCAGATTTACCACCCAGGCCAGCAATTCCATTGCTAGCTGCATATACCCAAAGAATTGAAAATAACCATTCAAACAAGAAGTTGTACACGAACATTCATATGGGCACTATTTACAATAGTCACAGGTTGGAGTCAACTCAATGTCCATCGATCAATATATGAATAAATAAAATATGGTGTGGCCATATAATTGAATATTATTTGGCTATTAAAGGGAATGGCTTACTAATAACTGACTGAAGCAACACAAATGAGATTTCTGAATATTATGCTGAACACAAGAAACCAGACATGAGAGGCCACATTCTGTCTGATTCCATTTAAATAAAACATTCAGAATAGGCAGATATATCAAGACGTAAAGCACATTAGGAATTGTCAGGGTCCAGAGGAAGGGAAATGGGGAGTGACTACTTAATGGGTAATGGCTCTTTTTGCAGGGACAAAAATGTTCTGGGACTAGATAGAGGTGATGATTGTCCAACATTGTAAATGTACTAGTATTTTACCACAGTAAAAAAGGAGGCTTTTCCTCAGGTGGCCACGACCCCCCCTCAGGGCCAGCGGTCCGGGGAGGAGAATGGGGGTTGGATCTCACGCTCCCTTATGCCTTCTCAGGGTAGAAGGCACCGAGGTGACCACGCGGAGGGTGTGGGTGGGGCATATCACTGTGAGTTAAAAGAGGGTTCCTAAGTGAGCCGGGACTTCGGCCGGCCTCCAAGGATGCACCTGAGTCAGGCAGCAAATGGAGGAGGTTGTTGTAGATGGCAGACAATTGAAAGGAAAAGAGGCAGGAGGGGTAAACTGTTGGAGAGGAGCGACTTGGGTAGTTTGGTGAACCGTCTTCCTTGGCAGCCTATCAAGTTTAGGATTCATCTTGGAAGACAGAATCCGTACATCGCTTGTAGGCTGCTGTAGTGGTGTGTTATTTGGAAAGCTCTGTGTGTGTGTGTGTGTGTGTGTGTGTGTGTGTGTGTGTGTGTGATAGGTTTGAATCAGCATGGCTTAAGCCACAAGCCATATAACTCCTTTTTACTTTACGCTGACCTAATTCACACATCTGTGTCTAGATCTTTAAACACTGGAGTGGACTCACCTCCCATCCAACTTTGGAAAGATAAACGGGCTTTCCATCTATTGGCCGTGCCACTGAAAGAGAAAAACAAACACCCACAACCTTCGCATCCTCTGAATTAAAAAGAGAATTAAACGATAAGTTCACTAATCTTCATCACACACAATCCAAAGAAAGTGGTCTGATTTCAGTACATTCTGGGGTACTCATAGTCCCTGAGTTAAGGCAGCAATGCAGATGAAACAGCTTCTTGACCCCTGACTTGGCTGCAAATTTCGTGGCTGTAGCTGCCACCCTCCCGGGCAAGGCAAACCCTGGGAGGAGGCAGGAGCAGTGGCTGAGCTGGGGCGAGGCAGGGCAGAGTGGCCGCATGAGGGTTCCAAGTACAGAAGGCTGCTTCTTTAGCGGGACCCTAGTCGATTAATGAGCAGGGAGAAATAAAGCCACCGAGCACACGGAAATACTTGTACTCGTTATTCATTAGTCTCTGGGAAAGAGCCTCTGGTTGTGGGATGCGCTGTCAGAGAAGCGCCAGTTGTAGGCTGCTTGGATAAGGTCACGTTCAAATGTGTGTTTTGTGGTTGAAACGGGGAGGCACAGAACCCACCTGCCAGCTATCCAGGCGCGCCCTCTCCTGGAAATTGCTGGTACCACACAGTCCCTCCGATTTTTTTTTTTTTTTTCCCTGACATCTTTATAATCTTTTGTCATGGTAACAATGTTCTCTATTACAACCTTTTGTAAGAAAATGAGAATTTAAATTTTTATTTTAATTGAAAATAATATGTACCTATTATTTCCTAATACATGGAGGCCTTTTGATTTCAGGAGCAAGTTACGGATAGAAGTGTCTTGTTCATCGAGCACCTGTTATTATTTCAATGCTAACTTTTATAGTCTTTATGTCAATCACTGAGAAAGAAAGTAGATAATATTCTCTCTGCATGTAAGTGATGGAATCTACATGTGGTAAACTTAAGTAATCATACCACATTCAACAATTTGTCTCAACTTCCAAGTCTTTAACCCTTGACTTCCTTTACTGCGTCCAAATCATGCTCTACAATGGTTAACTTCTGAGAAGGGTTCCAGTGGGTGGATAATTCTTCTATAATAAGTAAAGAATCATATCAGAGGGTGCCACTTCCTGACTAGATACCAGTATTTGGCAGGATCGGGGGAGTGCTAAGGGGCAGGTCTGTTTCAGTAGGACACATAAAGCAACAAAGAACCCCATTCTGCATTTTAAAAGCCAATGGTAACTTCATTTCTATGTCATTAATAAGCCAGTTTATTGCATGCTTATCTAGAGGGGATTACGTGTATGCATAAGAAAGAACTCTCTTAAAAATAATCCCCAATTTGGAATGCCAGGCTGTCTGTTGATTTTATGTTCAGAGAATGAACTCATTGAAGGTTGCTTGCGTCTTACTCCCGGAAGGAAAAACTCTAGGAGCAACTTCTAAGATTTAAGATTCCCAGGCTAGAGAGTGTCTTTCCAGGCGGATGCTCCTGCAGTAGATTCACTCATCTGACGCATTCGTGCAGTTATTCTCTGTGCATCCTGCCTAAGCTATACTCTATTTGTTGGATTCCAGAATGTCCATTAGAAAAATCCTCCCCACAATACGATGCTTTCATTCTCATCCACCACCTAAAGCACATGCCACTTCCTCATCCTCTTCACAGTCCAAGTCCTTGGGTGACAGTAAGAATCGCCACAAGAAACCCAAGGACCCCAAGCCGAAAGTGAAGAAGCTCAAATATCACCAGTACATTCCCCCAGACCAGAAGGCGGAGAAGTCCCCACCGCCCATGGACTCAGCCTACGCTCGGCTGCTCCAGCAGCAGCAGCTCTTCCTGCAGCTCCAGATCCTCAGCCAGCAGCAGCAGCACCGGTTCAGCTACCCAGGGATGCACCAGGCACAGCTCAAGTGAGTCAGGAGAGCCTGAGGTGGTGGGCGAGGCAGAGGTGGGGACTGCTTCTCTCTGTCTGAACCGCATGGGGCCAGCACCCGGGACCCAGCAAGGCGTGGACTGCGTCACGTCCTCCTGTGGTGTGTTTGGAATATGACTCTATGTAGAAACCATGCATACCTTTGCAGGACCCTGACAGTGAGAGAAAGCATGCGAGTCAATGCCCCTTGAGGGACAAGGAAACAGCATTTCCAGACTGAACCGTGGAACATCTAAGAACGTAACGCGGGCATTGCTCTCGGTTCCAGTACACTTCTGCTTTGGGAAGCAAGGGGCTGAATTGCTGAATGACAGCTCCAAAGATTGACTCCGTATCCCACATCGCTTTTCTTTAATTTTTGTTTTTATTAGTACATGTTTCCAGTACATAACGATTACATTCATTGCGAGGATTTGGTATATGTACATAACACAACTTCATTCTTGTTTTCATCCCCATTCCCTCCCCTTCCCGTCCCTCCACCTTTTAAATGGTCAGAATCCTCACTTCTAAATTTGGAACACTGGTTCTCTAACCTGTCACTGCCCACTCTCAAGTCGTGCAGACAATGATGACAAATGCTGACCACAATCTTGCTTCACAAGGTGTGCTCAGCGCCCCCTAGTCCAGAACGGTGCATCTGTTAAACTACAGGTGGACGCACACTCTCCTCCCGTGGAAGTTTCAAACTGCTCCTTCCTATCTCCCCAGAACAAACCTCGAGGCTTTCTGTTACTTGCTATTTAGCCAGTACCATTGTTTCTCCTCACTCTGCAGTCTTCTGCTGATTTACAAAGCACTTACCCTTGCAGGCAATTACTCTGTGATCAGATCCAAATGCAAGCTGCCCCCACATGTCCAATTGTATTGTAAGTGTCTCTGTGTTTTTTAGAGAACCAAATGAACAGATGGTCAGAAATCCGAACTCTTCTTCAACACCACTGAGCAACACCCCTCTGTCCCCTGTCAAAAGCAGTTTTCCTGGACAAACTGGTGTCTCTTCTCTCAAACCAGGCCCACTCCCACCTAACCTGGATGACCTCAAGGTACAAGATTTGAGATGATTTTCTTTTCTTTTTAACAGATACAACAATATATTATTTTCAGCATATTTTCCGTCTGATTTCTCAAATAAAAAAGTAGGAATGAGAGAAGAGTGTGGGAGAAGCTGAAGGCAGTAACAGAATTTAAGCCACAGTGAAGAGAAGACACCCAGAGAAGACAGAGTTCCAGATCCCTCACTCAGCTTTCCTGGGCTGTGACTCCTAGGGATAGAGAGTCTTTACTTTTCTTGGCATCTTAGATTTCTCATTTGCACAAATGGGTTCTTTTGATAGTGAAACGAAGTAGTATGTATGATAGAACTTAGCACAAAGTGTTAATATAGAGTTTACGTAAGCTCCAGAATGCTCTAAACTAGTGGTCAATGCCATGATGATCTCTTTACCAGTCTCTAACAAAATAAGAAAAATAAGAACCATGTAAAGTATTTTTCATACATCTAAGTGCATTCCATGTATTTAACATTTGTTGAAAGCATACATTTCTTCACAGTGTTTTGAATTTTAAGTGATCTTTTCTATTAGAAAATGATGAAGGTAGTAAAGGCAATTTAATGTTTTTAGTAGGGTTATATATGTCTGACAAGAACTTGATTCTAGTCCTTGTCAGACAAAATAATATGTTGGTAAGCAGTGTTACTAATGTGATTTAAATTAATCTGTTGTATTAAATTCTGAAAGCTTGGAACTTCTGTCCTGAAGCGGTAGCTTTTTAAGGGTTACATGCATTCCAGCAGCTTACTCCAGATCACAGACCACATGGAGCTCAGTTCTTCACGTAGAACTCATTGAACTTTGAGTGGAGCCTGGTGCGCTTCAAAGCAATCCTTATGACTGACATATTCATCCATCTATCCATTACTCACAGCAGCACTGAGAAAGACGAATGTGACTTCTCCCATGTGCAACTACAGTTGAATTCCCAGGCCATTCTCAGTAATCACACTGTTAACCTGGTTTTCACCCCACCTATTACTCTCCACAAATTGTCCTATGATTTCCCCGAAAAACTACCTTCCTAAATGTTCCCATGCCTTCGTTGTGTCAATAGTATGACCCTTCCTCCTTCTCAGTCCTTCTGTGCCCCTCATTTCCACTCACAATCCACTGCCATCATATTCTTGGAAGGGAGAACAGATGTAGAATTTGGATTGTTTCAGATTAAAGGACGTCCCATGGCTGCAGAGTGTCAACACTAGTAAAGAAAACGTACCATGGATCCCAATAGCAAAAGTTCTTCTATTCTTTCTTCTTGAATTAAAAGAGCTTAGGTTTTACTAAGCTTCAATTTGGCATCCATAACCCTGGAAAAAGATGCTAAATTTGTTAATAATGCTATCTGGAGCCATGGGTCATCAACCCTCCACTCCCAAAATCATAAATCCATGTAGATAAAAGAAACATTATGCTAAGTGAAATAAACCCCACACAAAAGGATGAGTATTATGTGCATCCACTTATAGGAGGCACCTGGAATAGGCAAATTCATGGAGACAGGAAGTAGAATAGAAGTTCCTGGGAGCTGAACCCAGAAAGGGCCAAGGGGAGTTGTTTAATGGGAGTTGTTGGGTAATGGTTCCAGGTGGAGATGATGACAGAGATCTGAAGATGGATGGTGGTGAGATTGCACAATCATGTGAATGTATTTAATGCCAGTGAGCTGTGCACTCAAATGGTTAAATGGTCAACTTTATGTTGTGTTTATTTTACCACAATAAAAAAATTTATACTAGACTATCTCTGAATGGGAACCCTGAGCCAGGCAGGACTGGAGAGATCTTAGCCCCACAGAAAACACAGCTCACATATGATGATGCTGTAAGTCCGAGCAAAGTGGCTGAAGGTAGCTTTCTTTACATGCACCTGCTGAGAACCACTAGTTGGTGACAATTATAATGATTGGGGTAGGTAAGGGAGATGGCGGTGATGTGATGGTAGCTACCTAGTGAGTATAAACTATAAGCCAACCATTCTACATAAATTTGTACCCTACAAGGTCAGTTTTATCACGCCAATGAAAAAATGAAACTAAAAATCAGAATCTTAAAGAGATTAAATGACAGGAAAGTTTACTTGTTTATAAACAGCAAAGCTGAAGCTTGAATGTACCTGACTGATTTCAAGTCCTTCACATTGTCATGAGAGATGAAAGGGAAAAGCGGAGAGAGACGCGCAGTGTGCGTGGGGACGGGCGTCTCTCGAGTCCTGGGAGAGTCACACCAAGGGCAGAAATAGGCAGATTAGAAGAAGGAGCAGTTGTGAAGGGACAGCAGCAAAGTCATCCTGTTTGGTACTGCTGAGTGACAGATAACAGCGGCACAATGGGGAGAAAAAGTCTATCCGGTTTCCACCAGTAAGAAATACGATGATGTAGTTCAGCCCAGCTGTGCTGTCAGAGATGGGGACGGAAATTTTAGAGTTGTTGTGTACGATACCAGGAGAGCCAAAACTAGGAAACTGTGCAAGGGAAGTAAAAGGAAAAGAGTGAGAGGGAAGGGATGAAGGGAGAAGGGAAGAGAGAAGCGGAATAAAGGAAGAACAGAGCCAGGCATGGTGGTACAGGCCTATAATCCTGGCTACTCGGATACTGAAACAGGAAGATCACAAGTTCAAGCCCAGCCTGAGCAGTTTAGTGACTTAGTGAGACCCTGTCTCAAAATAAAGACTAAAAAAGTCTTGGGATATAGCTCAGTGGTAGAGCACTTGCCTAGCATGTGCAAAGCCCACAGTTCAATATGCCGTATTGCAAAAATTATATTTTAAAAAATTAAATATAAAAATAAAGGAAATGCAGGGTGTAGCTTCATTTGGGGAAAGAAATAAGGAATTTATAAAGATGACCTCCCAAAAAAGTGATTACAAGGGTAAGATAGTGAAAGTGATGTTTTCAAAAAATATACATGTTTTGCCACATTAAAGAGAGAAAGAGCACTGAGAAAAGAGATTGATTTTTTCATTAAAAATCTATTAATAGTTATATAACAACAGATTTTTTGCGTCCTGTTTCTAAAAAACTGCAGAGCAAGGGGGAGGAAAAAAAGAGAGAGAGAGAGAGAGAGCCTGAGAGCAAGGAGAGGGGATGCAAAGTCTGAAAACTAGGAAAATATATGATGGCTATTAAGAAACAGTTGTTCACTTTTTAAAGGTGTACTAATGCTAGTGTATGTATGCTTTTATACGAATACTTCTTTTTTTAGAGATAGATGCCCACAATTTGAAATTACATGATTTGCTTCAAAATAATCTGGTACAGGTTATTTTGAGGAAAAAATATGTTAGGGCATAATAGAAACAAGATTGGGGATAGGTTCAAAATTCTTGAAGTTGGATGATGAGTATATGAGGTTCATTATACTTTTCTGTGTACTCTTATCTAAAATGATTTAAAGAGTTATCAATGATTAAAACATCACCGAATGTAGGACATAGATATATATAAGCCCACACAGCATAATATTCTGAAATTTAAGGTAAATTGAACTCAACAAGTACTCATTTTATTTTAGAATATGAGCTGCATTATTTAATAATGTAGTTTAAATTATTCAGTGCCAGAACATCTTCTAAAAATAAATGTAGAACTCATTAATTTTAAGTAATTCAAAATTAAAACAATAATGGGTTGTCATCTTGTACTTTTTCAAACCATCAAATCTAAAAAAATGTAGGTAAAACATTACCAAGAAGACTATGGAGGAAATGCATATTTATTGCTAGTGTAAGTTGATACGATCCTTTTCTGATGGTTTTTAGCTTATTATAAAGTAATATATATGCACAGTTGAAATATGATAGTGTGTAGAAAACTAAACAGTATTTTAAAAGACTAGAGTTACAGAAAGCATGACAGATTATACTTCCTTCTGGATTTAAAATGCATGTGAAATTACATTGTTTCACAGTAACTGTTTTTAAATAATTATGCGTTTGTAAATTTCTGACATGCTTTCTTTAACACATCATGAACATTTTTCATAACTTTTAATATTCAATAAAGTTTTTTTTTAGTAGCAGCATATCAGTACACCACCTCATTAACATTCCACTGTTAGACATGTAACTAGCTGCCAAATTTTTGTTATGCAAAATATGGTTTCAGTGACCTTTGTACATACACTTATTAATCTCTCTGATTATTTCTCCAGGCTAACTACAGAGGGGTGAAATTCCTGAGCTAAAATATGTTAACATTTTTAAAAGTCCTTGACACGTACTACCAAATTTCTGTCCCAACAATTTGTTCCAGTCTGTTCCCAGAAGTAGCATGTCAACACAGTGCGACTCAGAGGCTGGCATGCAGTGAGTACCCTGGGCCCTGTTGAGATGCAGGTGCCCCGGCTGCAAGGGCTGGTCGGCAGGAGATGTGCTTTTCCACCCGGCTCTCAGAGCTGTTCACACTCCTGGTCCCACTACCATACTTTGAGTAGGATGGTAATAAAGACCTTTCTCTTTTTAAGATTTTGATTTATTTTTGCTGCTACTTCACTAATGCAAAGGGTAATTACTCATTTATTTGATGATCTGATGAATACAAATATATGTACATATTTATTTTATTTGCATTTCTTGAATTACTAATGATATACATACATTACTGGCCATTATTTACATTTTATTTTTCTTTATGAAAAGCCAAATCATATCTTTTACCCACTTTTATATTTTTTCTTTTTTTCCCCACCCCCTACATACTTTTATATTGAGTATCAACCTTTTATTTTCTTTATTATTAAGCACACTTGATACATTAGACTTTTTAACACTTTATTATTTGTGCTGCAATTATTTTTTCCAGGATCGTTCTTTGGATTTGCATCTTGATTGTGATTTCTTGGTTTACAGAAGTTTTAAATTTTGATTGTCAATAATTTTACTACTATTTCATTTGCCTTTATAGTCAAAAGATCTTCCCTTTAAAAAGCTGAGAATATTTCCTAAGTATTTTTCTGTTTTATATAATATTGATGCTTAGTTATTCAGTATACTTTAATAACATGTTTTAACAACAAAAGTAATATGTTTATATGGAATATTTAGAAAATACAGGTAATAAAAATCATTGTCAACATCTTAGCATATATTTTTCCTGATTTTCCATATGTAAACATCAGTTTAAATATACATGCATATTATTTATGTGAGTTTATTTACGTAAATTGTTTTAAAAACAGAATCAGTTCGAACTTTCTTTCACTTAATATTATACCATGAACAATTATTCATTATTCGGTGTCAACAAATATTTAATAGATCTGTAGTATTCCATCATTTGCATGCTCTATCATTTATTTGACCAGCTCCCATATGTGTGTACATTTCATAATTTGTAATTTACAAATATTATAAAATGCAGAGATGAACTGATTAATCACATCTGAGTCAATATAATAATAATAATATTAACAATAATAGACCTAGACATCGTGCATCCATTTTCCAGGCTCTACACCAAGTGCTTTACAAATTTTAAGGCATTTGTCATGGAAACACGTAGGTAGGTATTATTATCCTAGTTCACAGAAAGGCTCAGAGGACCACTGAACTAGTAACAGGCAGGGCCAGGGTTTGGACCGATGTTCTTATCACCACATTCTCTCTCAATATATGACTATCTTTCAGCCAGGCATTAAAATTAAAACATAAATTTTAATGTGGAGCTGTGGCTTTCAAAGTCTGGTCTAGGGACCAGCAGCATTACATTCCCTGGGAACTTGTTAGAAATTCAAACTCTCCGTCCCCTCCCAAGGCCTCCTGAACCTCGGCTCCATGGCAGAGCCTGTAGTGGATGTTGCCTGAAGCCCTCAGGTGCACACTTAGGTTTGAGAAAGAGAACATGGTGGGAGGAAGCTTCACCCTGGAAGCCAGAAACCCTATAAGACTGAGCTGTGCTTAGCGACTATTGTTTAAGGGCTTGGCTCTCAACCTAGGCAGAGATCATTTTCCTTATCTATCAGATGGGAACTGGGACCAAGACGGGGCTGGGAGGACAGTAAATTAGGTCACTTCTACCTTTCATTTGACATTTCTATGACCCTGAGGCCATGAATGCACGGTGCAGATGACCTCCCTTCACAATGGCTTGCTCCTCTCCTGGTTTTTGACATTATAAGAGTGTGAAAGTGACATGCATTCAGTAGGAATTGTATTTCTAATTTTGAATTTTGCATTTTGATTGTCTCCTGGGCTGACAACGTGCTGTCTGACCCTCTCTCAGAATGCCAGGCCTGCAATCGTGAGGACAAACCAATGCTCTCCAGCGCCCTG
Organism: Hystrix cristata; assembly: GCA_004026905.1. NCBI lineage: Eukaryota > Metazoa > Chordata > Mammalia > Rodentia > Hystricidae > Hystrix > Hystrix cristata. The sequence continues at coordinate 55,851 of PVJO010002055.1, forward strand.
TGCCGCTAAGCCAGGATGCTGGGAGGCTCAGGTGTATTAAGTGCGTATGATGGGCTCATCAGAACATAACCCCGTGCCACTTCAAGGAGCATCTGTATGTGATAAAGTAAAAAAGAACTGTTAAAATTGTGCAAAACTGATTTATATCAGGATTAGGAGAGGAAATTGGAAACAAGTATTAAAAATAGAAAAACAGGGACCGCAAACTTCTACGTGTGATATTTTCAAGCTAACCGAATAATAAATAAATGTTTTAAAATATTGTCATTTGACACACTCACAACATCCTGGCTTTTTCAGGTCTCTGAATTAAGACAGCAGCTTCGAATACGGGGCTTGCCGGTATCGGGCACCAAAACGGCTCTCATGGACCGGCTTCGACCCTTCCAGGACTGTTCTGGCAACCCAGTGCCCAACTTCGGGGACATAACAACTGTCACCTTCCCTGTTACACCCAACACGATGCCCAGTTACCAGTCCTCCCCTTCCACCAGTGCCTTATCCAGCGGCTTGTACCACTTCGGCAGCACCAGCTCCAGCCCCCCGATCTCGCCCGCCTCGTCTGACCTGTCGGTGGCCGGGTCCCTGCCCGACACCTTCAACGAGGCGTCCCCATCCTTCGGCCTGCACCCGTCCCCCGCGCATGTCTGCACTGAGGAGAGTCTCATGAGCAGCCTGAATGGGGGCTCCGGTCCTTCTGAGCTCGATGGGCTGGACTCCGAGAAGGACAAGATGCTGGTGGAGAAGCAGAAGGTGATCAATGAGCTCACCTGGAAGCTGCAGCAAGAACAGCGGCAGGTGGAGGAGCTGAGGATGCAGCTACAGAAACAGAAGAGCAGCAGCTGTGCTGAGAAGAAGCCGCTGCCGTTCCTGGCGGCCCCCATTAAGCAGGAAGACGCCATCTCCAGCTGCCCTTTCGCCTCACAACAAAGACACGCCAAAGGACAGAGGCGCAGCACTGAGAGTCCCCCGCAGGCCAGCGAAGCTGCTCAACTCCCGCCCCTTGGCAGCACCCACTGTGTGGGGTCCTCAGGTCAAACCAGTGCACTTTCCTCCACATTTCTCAGCCCACAGTCCTCCCCCCAGCACTCGCCACTCGGAGCTGCGAAGAGCCCGCAGCATATCAGTCTGCCCCCATCGCCCAACAGCCATTACTTCCTACCGTTGTCCTCCGGGGCTCAGGGAGAGGGACACAGTGTGTCCTCGCCCAGCAGCCAGGTGTGCGCCACGCAGGTAAGAGCACCTTGCACCAGGCCCAGCGTCCCCCTTAAGGGAACTAGATGCTGGTGCTGGAACTTGCAGTGTGAAGGGCTTACTACAAGCCCAGTGACTAAAATCTGCCAAACTCCGATCCTCTGAGACAGGATGGCAGATGTGTTCAAAAAAGGGGTAGGTGGCAAATATTTTGGGCTTTATGGGTCATATCGCCTGTTTCCCTACTCAGCTTTGCTCTTGTACCACATCAGCAACCATAGGCATCTGGCAAATGAATACGTGATTCAGGTAAAACTTTGTTTGCAAAAACAGGCAGAGAACAAAGTTTAGCTTGTGAGCTAGAGTTTGCTGACTACAGCTTTCAGGACTCCTTCATATCAAATCACTTTATCAAGAAAGCCAAAGGGGGAGTTACCAGATCTTATTCTTATCTTCATGCAATTGTCTGCATAGTAGAACTATTTACTAAGCACCTAGTATGTCCTGTGCTCTGTTCTATCCAATAAGGATTAATGCCGAACTAACCAAACAGAAATTTCTCTTCTCTTGAGAAAACAGATAGTAAGCAAAATTTTAACATTTCATTATATAATGTGTTAGAAGATGATGCATCTTATAGAAGAACATCATCACATGTATTTGTGAGCGAAGCTTGCAGCCTTAAACCTTGAAAGCAGAAAACCTTGTGAATGTTTGGGGTTAAGGCATTGAAAGCAAAGAAGGAACAGTAGATGCAAAGCTCCTGGGGTCAGAGTATGTGAAATATTCAAGTATCAGAAAGAAAGCCAGCATTGCTGGAGCAGGCTGGAAAAATTGTAGGAGATGGCTTAAGAGAGTAACTCAAAGATTAGACCACATGACCAGCAAAGATTTTTGTCCACAAAGCTGAAGAACTTACAAAGAAAGTCTAGATAAGTGTATTTGAGAAAGAAAATTATATTACCAAATGATCTGAAATCCGTATTATCAGAAAGGGAATAGGAAGGACCTCTACATGAATTGGATACCTGCCTGCCAAGTGCCCAGTGTGGACAGCAGGTTAGTAATCTCATTCATTGTCACCATAATCCCATGGGCTCCAATGTAAGGGTCATTATTTGCCATTGAGAAAAATGAGGGTCATTTTAAAATAAATTTCAAGTTAAACCCATTGTGTAGGATCATACAAACCCCAGATTATTTAATCCTAAAATTCATGCTTTTTTTCACTTGGAAGACCCTGGAAGTATGAGGTGTACCTGAATTAATAAAAACACCTTTTAACCAACCTACCAGAACACATCTAAGTGAATGATAACCCTTCCTGAGGAGGCACTCCAGAAAGAATATGAACTAAAATGAATTATTATCATTAATAAACATCGAATGCCTTGTGTCCTAGGCAGCAAAGGTAAAAATAGCTCTTAAGACATAGCTCTAGAACATAATTTTTATTTTTCATGAGGTTGGTGCTATGAAGAAGTAACGTTCTACAGTGATTTATGGTTTATAAAACTCTTTGAAGCCATTAACGATTTCATGATTAAAAGATAAAGAAAAATATAGAGAACATGACTTGCTTATGCCTCTGACATTACATTTCTGTGTAAAGTAGGTGGTGATGGAGGTAGGAAGATTGATGATAAATGGTTAGAAAAGTCCAGGAAGATTCTGTAAAGGTTTTGTCAAACTTTACAGAAACCATCATGTTAAAATGGAAAGAAAAGCAATAAAAGGGAATTCCACATGAACAAAGACAGGGAGGTAGAACATACGGGGCATGTTGTTTGTGGTGGGAATGGCAGAATTTGGGCTCGCAAAAGCAAACAGCACTAGGGACCTGGACACTCCTCCAGACTAGATGTGGAGCTGCTGTGCTGTGGACGTGAGACCCACTGTAAGTTCGTGAGTCACAGGTGATATGTACAAAGCTAGGTTTTCAGTGAGTTCATCTGCTAGTGGAATGTAGGAAACTTGGTAAAGGTAAGACACCAGAAGGCACAGTGCAAGGACCAGAAGTGTCAGAAAAAGCCACACTAAAGTCTGCTGCTGGCCATTTAACCGGTCACTTCTTCCTGTCTACAGAATTCAGGAGCACACGATGGCCATCCTCCAAACTTCTCTCCCCGGTCTTCTGGCCTCCACACGCCTTTCTCTGGAGCCCAGGCGGACAGCAGTCAAGGTGCTGGGGGCAACACTTGTCCCAAAAGCCCAGGTGTACAGCCAAAGGTAAGTACCTGGAAAAAGGTTTCCACCTAGGGCTCAAGTCACCACTGCTGTCTTCATTGGTCCTTGTTCTGCAGTGCCAATGATGAGGTTCAAAGTGAGGGAGAGTAATGTTTCATCTCAGAGAGATTCGAGTCTACTTGGAATGTCTTGACATGAAGGTACATGTATGAGTTAGTAAATACCCTCAGGAATCATCTGGGCGGTCATCCCAAGTATCATGTGGCTGAAATGGCCCCGGGATATTTGCGAAACAACGTGGATAACAAACCAGTTTCTATGAAGTTGAAGATTGGAATAGAGGTACATGGGAAAATAATGTCACGGGGAATAAGGAGTTACTGGGGTTCATGGAAAGGACTGGAGAGGTGAAGAAAGGTTGGGTCTGCCATATCTCTGAAGAAGAAAGGGCAAGATGACATATTTTCAGCTAATATAAGAAATCGGAGGTGTGAAGGTCTAGGATATGGGAAATTCTAAGGAGCGGTGAGGTGGTCATAGGAAACAGACAAAAATAAGACAACCATGACATAAAATAGCCACATGGCACAAGTCAGAGAAGGAACAGAGACCCTGATATGGCCAGACACCCTACAGGAAAACACACGTGCAATAAACCAAATGGGTTCAGGGAAAGAGACCCCAGCGATGCCTCCAATTCTGCGATATAACCAACTTGGAATGAAATGACCTAGGGAATGAAATGCGCTGGAAATTCCTGGATTGATGAAATTCTTCGTTTTGGATTAGACTAATTTTATTTCCTTTTATCATCTTATTTTCTCCTAAGAGGGAGCATCTTAGGGGAAGAAATAAATCTGTAAGTTTCCCATTCTAAGATGCCACAAGCCTTAAATCCACAGTGATATGTATTATTGTTAATGTATTTTATTTGTTATTGTCTTATCTCTGCTTTTTTCATCATCATCATCATCATCATTATTATCACTATTATATTATTATTATTACTATTATTATTATTATTATTATTATTATTATTATTATTATTATTATCTTGGGTCAGTTTGTCTGGATGTAGCCTGTAATTTCTAAAACAGATGCAGGACCACCTACAGTCCATAAATTGAATGCTTTTCTCTGTGTTTTGCCCACATCACAGCTAGCTGGTTTACATTCTTCTGATAAGGTGGGGCCAAAGTTTTCGATTCCATCCCCAACTTTTTCTAAGTCAAGTTCAACAGTTTCAGAGATAACGCAGCCTCCATCCTACGAAGATGCAGTAAAGCAGGTAACTGTTTGATTTTTTTCTTTCTGGAAGACCAAATGGACTTGATGGGCATGAATTTATATTATTAAACTTCATGCAATTTGTACATTCTGATGCTGAGTGTCAACCACCTTCCCAGCAGAATGAGGAAAGTATCTACACAGAAATTGCAGGAGGAATTGCTTGTGTAGACAGATGCTGCCAACTTAGGCTGCTTCAAATTACAACTTGCTCAACTTTATGGTGGCATGAAACAATACACATTCAGCTAAAGCTGCACTTAGAACTGTGAGCTGGACTTTTCCTAGGCCAGCTGTGTGGTACAATCCTGTCTCAGTTCAGGGAGGTGGTAGTAAGTGCACCTCCCAGTCAGCCCTGCAGTCGTGAGGGGAAGCAGCTGGTGCTCTACAGTGCGCTGTTCTGCAGAGTGGAATGCTCGGTGGGTTGGATGTATTGAATGTATTTTCCCTTTACAGTATTGTCAGCTAATGGTGTGTTTATCTGGATGCGGCCCTATTATAAGGCCAGGAGCATGTGGGGAAGCTAAGTGATGCAGGGGGAAGAGGCTGCGATAGCGTTCAGGATGCCTGGCCTAGTGCCAACCCTGCCACCTTTCACCTGCCCCTGCCACTAGAGCTGGCACATACTCAACTTCTCTCCTACAAAAGAGGAACTATGTTTACTTTGTATGGACTTTAGATCGCCTGGCACTACTGCATTGTCGGGGCACATGATAGGTCCTCAAATATATGAGATCAGTTCTCAGGGCAAGATTTTTCAAGATTCTTCCTAGCTTTAAAATTCGATGATCCTAAAAAAATATTGATGTTTGCTGAAGCTGAGTAATGATGTACATTACTTTCATAAGAGCAAGTTCACAACAGCAAGGAGATTTGTTGTATCCTCTAGTGTCATTTGTGTTTGGAACGCTTCCGTGAGGTAGCAAAAAGAAAAGTAATGAGTATTATATAGTCAGCCCTCAGTGTCCATGAATTAAACCAGCTATGGATCAAAAATATTAGGGAAAAAAATCCTGAAATTTCCAAAAAGCAAAACCTGAATGTGCAGCCTGCTGAGCACTGTGCTGACTCCACATGAAGGAAGTGACCTTCGCCCCACACTGGCCTCCTGCTGTTTTACATGACTTCTGTCTCTCTCCAGCTCTCTTCGTTGGAGTTTTGTTAGCCTCACAGCTGGCTCATGGACTGTGTTAGGCCTACGGAGTGACATCTGCACTTCACATATACAGACTTTTTGTCATCATTCTGCAGACAATAAGGCAGGGGTCTCCACCCTCCGAGGAACCCCCCAGCCACACAGCAGGGAGTGAATGGTGGCCAAACCAGTGATGCTCCATCTATATTTACAGCTTCCCCTCATTGCTCACATTGCTGCCTGAGCTCTACCTCCTGTTAGATCAGCATTGGCATTAGATTCTCATAGAAGTTTAAACCCTATTGTGAAGTGCACATGCAGGGATCTCGGCTGCTTGCTTCTAATGGGAATCTAGTAATACAAATCAAGTGTATAATGTAATGGTAATAGAAATAAGGTGCACAATAAATGTAATGTGCTCAAGTCATTTTGAAACCACTCCCTCCCTTGTCCATGGAAAAATAGTCTTTCAGAAAACCAGTCCCTGGAACCAAAAAGGTTGTGGACGAGACCTCAGCAATAAAATGTAACAACTAGTTATATTGCATTTACATTGGATCAGGTAGCATAAGTAATCTGGAGATCATTTAAACCATACAAGAGGATACATGTAGGTTATATTTTATATCAAGGACTTGAGCATGCAAGAATTTTGCTATTCAGGCAGAAATGGAAACTCATTCCCTAAGGATAGTGAGCAATGCCTCTATTTCAAATAAGAGATAGATGCAAGTCAGAGTGAGAAAAGAGTATTTTCTCTGTATTAGATCCCTTGTTCCTAGGATGGAAACCACTCACTCTTATTCTGTGCTGGGAATCATTCTGTCTTCTTTTCTCTTTCATTTTAATGGATGATTTCCTTCAGATTTACACTGAGGTTTAATTAAACACCTTTAGCCAGAATATCCAAGTTCATAGCAGCGTTATTCATGATAGCCACAGATGGGAACAGCTTTGTCCTTGACACATGAAAGGCTGAACAAAATATGATAGACTCATGTAAAGGAACATTATGAATTTGTTTAGAAAAAGAAATTCTAACACAAGGTACAAGGTACAACAGAAAGTAGAATGGTGGTTTCTAGGAGTTGGGGAAGGAGCAGGTTGGGAAGCTATTACTTAATAGGTACAGAGTTTTAGTTTTGCAAGATGAAGAGTTCTGGAGGTGGATAGTGATGAGAGTAGCTCAAAAAGTATGAGTGTACCTAATGCCACTGAACTATATGCTTACGAAGGGTTAAAATACTAAATTTTATGTTGCATGTCTTTTACTACAGTTCTTTAAAAATCCTTAACCAAACCTAGTTCAAAAACCTATAGTGCTGTTTCTAATGATTTCCTGCAGAATATCCGCTTTCTAACTTCTCCGTTCTCCTTGCTTTAATTTACAACAGCAAATGACTCGGAGTCAGCAGATGGACGAACTCCTGGATGTCCTCATTGAAAGTGGAGGTAAGACTGCCTTGGGTTTCATCCATCAGGACCCTCTAGGGAACAGATGCCTAGAACAAAGGTCACATGCACTCTGAGTTGGGGGTGCCAAGTGGTAGTCATTTCCTCTGAGCTCCGGGCACACATTTGGAACAGATAAACATGTAGACGATTCCTCCCAGTCTTCATCCTGAAAATACTTTTCACTGAGTAATTTTACCAGCTTTCATTCTTCAGCTCAGTCCCTGTTTCCCTAAATGATTTCCCCTGCTACATCATTCTACAGTTCTTATCTCAATGCCCCTGTCTTCTTCATTATAAGAAAAAGGAGCCAAGCAGATAGTGAAAAAGTCTGTGCTACCTGTTCAAACTTCAATGAGTATTCTTCTACTGGATGGTCCACTCAGGTTTAAATATTATTCAAGTTAGCAATAAAAATGTTCTTTTGCCTCCATTCAACTCATTTATTTTTAAAAATTATATATAAAGCATATGCTAGAATTTGAAAATATACAAATGAATAAGAGAAACTAAGGTGGATGTGTATGAGTAAAAAAAAGAGCTCGGAGCTGGACGTTAAGGTGAGCCACGGCATTTCAAATTTCAGAGGAAGCAGAAAAGGACTCAGAGAATGAGTGGCTAAGCATCATGGTAGGCTCAGTGCTGCACCAAAGTCCTCACCTTTGTGGACTTTAGAGTCTGTTCAGGGAGATGGACAGTAAGGGAAATAGACTACTTGCAAATGAATAGACAGTTCTTTCATTGTAATAAGAAGGAAGGTATGTATTAAGATGTATGTAGGTATATAAGTTTTGGGATGGTAAATGAAAAAAGTTCATATCAGGTGCCTCTTTTTTAAATGAAGCACACGGCAAGGCCAGTGAAGAGTGAGGGTGCAGAGGGGAGTGCGGAAGAGTCCAGGAAAGGACAGTCACGAGATAATTATAAATGAGTTGAGCTTTCCAGAGAAGCACAGTAGGATCGTCAGGCAGCATTAAATGCCAGCAGGGGGCTTGACATTATGAATTCTAAGTGAAACCAGTCCGCTTCGTCATGTAATTTTTCTTTCAATGTCCAAGTTGGGGGCTGGGGATTTAGCTCAGTGGTTAGAGTGCTTGTCTAGCAAGCACAAGGCCCTGAGTTCGATCCCCGGCACCAAAAAACAAAACAAAACGAAACAACAACAACAACAAAAAACAATGTCCAAGTAATTAATTCAGGGCAGGCTCAGAGAGAGCAGAGGTAAGCCTCAATGAGGTGCACAGTGTTGCTAGCTAGTACTGGGAGAGCAGAGAAAATCCAGAGAGTTTAGGGCACTTATGAGAGTAACCATAAGGGTGGATCTGAGAGTGCAGGCTGGACATGGAAGGAAGAGATACAGAGGTGCTGAAGGTCAGTGGAGGCTGTGGCTTGGAGTGAGTCAGAGAGATGGGAGGGGTAGAGCAGAGTGCGCAATTTGGCTTGAAATGGAACTTTCAGATCAAGTATTTGAGGATGACAAGATCCAGGATATATCTGACAGAGCGGAATGCAGGAGTCACTGGAGTTGAGGAGGAGGACAAGGGACCGAGAGGCCAGCATGAACAGTGGATGACTTCTAAGGAAGCAGAAGTCACAGAGAACGGGAAACACAGAAAGGGCAAAACGGCAGTGAACCAGGGAACAGAGCTTTCAGCAGATGAGGAGGAGAGACCAAGAGACTGGGGGAAGAGGGAGGGTTGTGCCCCTCAGAAGCACTGGGGAGTGGCAAGTAGTAAATAGGACCAGTAACAAACAGAAAGGGAACAGCAGGATAGCGCCTGATCTCTCATCTGCTGGCCCCCGTGGAGAGCATGATAGAGCAGCCAGTGTCCTTTGGGGACGGCCAGCAGGTAGTGGAGGAGTAGGCAAAGGAAGCATTGGAGAAGAGAGTTGGATCATCGCAAAGCTGAAGTTCCAGAACAAAAGGGTCTGAGCAGGGAGGGAAGAAGACTTGGGAGATAAGAATGCTGTGCAGATGAGACTCTGGGATAAGTGGCGAGCAGGGAAGCATGGCCTTCTCTGTGTCTGCCCAAGTGTAAGTCACTCATTCCAAAGACTCCTCTTATGTAGCAAGCTCCATTTGAAATGGTTTAGCAGTTTGCATTGTGCTTTGCCAACAGAAATGCCAGCTGATGCCAGAGGGGATCATTCATGTCTTCAGAAAGTCCCAAAGATTCCAGGGTCCTCTCGCAGCCCTGCCACCATCCTCCCCAAGCCCTCAGCTTCCTTCGAGCAAGCATCTTCCGGAGGCCAGCTTTCCTTTGATCACTATGTCACTGACAGCGACGAGCACCTGGAAGTCTTGTTAAATTCCCACAGCCCTTTAGGCAAGGTGAGTGATGTCGCCCTTCTCAAAATTGGGGGTGAGGAGCCTCCTTTCGATGGGATCATGGATGGATTTTCCGGAAAGACAGCAGAAGACATCTTCAACACACACGAGATCCTGCCAGGCCCCCTTTCCCCGATGCAGACGCAGTTCTCCCCCTCTTCTGTGGACGGCAGTGGGCTTCAGTTGAGCTTCACTGAGTCTCCTTGGGAAACCATGGAGTGGCTGGACCTCACCCCACCAAGTTCCACACCAAGCTTTAGCTCTCTCAGCACCAGTGGCCCCAGCATCTTCAACATTGACTTCCTGGATGTCACTGATCTCAATTTGAATTCCCCCATGGACCTTCACTTACAGCAGTGGTAGAATGCCTGACACACAAGTGCTAAGGAAGACCAGTAGGAATTCCTTAGGGAAGAGCACACAGTCATAAATACTTACACTATGAAAGAAGAAGGTTGGAAAGAAGCAGTGGGAGACTTCTGTGACAATCAACAAGAACAAAGAGGAGTCATTTTTAAAAATATATATAATGTGGTATTTACCAACATTCAGTTAACTCTTAATCATTTCAACAATGCATTCGAGACTATGCTTTCTCAGATTAAGGATGCCAAAGAAAATTCTTTCACTGCCTTTTCAAATACCAACATTTTTTCTAGCCCATACTTTTTCTCAGGCATTGGTGGGGCATAAGCTCACACTGTAAGCTTTTAGCATGACTTTATTAGACATACCGTGGGAAGAAAACATTAAAAGTCTTTGGCAAATACAGGAAAGATTGTTCCTCAAAGGTTGCAGAGGATGTAGACAAGGTGGAGCTCATTTCCCATATCTCTATTATCTGTCTTTTGAAAAGAGCGGCCAGGTCCAGCCTCAGTTAGGGAGCCCTCAAGGCAGAATAGAGGGGTACAATCAATGCATCCCCAGGAAAGTAAATTTAATTCGATGTCCCTCTACTCCCATACTGCCCCACTAGAGTGGTTCCACTCCAGGACTTTGCAGCCACTCCTAACCACTAACTTGCATTGAGTCTCAAGAACTCCACCTAAAATATTTTTCTTTTTCAACCAGTAGCCCAGACATTCCTGCCACCTCTGTTCTGATAAGCATTGTGTAATAGGATAGGTGAGAACCTTGAACAGGAAAACCTCCTGCCAGGAAGGAGATTCCATACATTCTCCAGCATAACCCCCTTTAATTCCAAAGACTAGAGATAAGCAGACAGATATCTCTAGGCACTGGAAGCTGAATCAGGGATAATTTAGGTATGACTAAAGAACAACATTGTTTTGCATATCCTGGGAATAAATGCCATATATAGCTATTACAAGATTGTTACTTATAGAGGTCCAACTTCTTTTCTTTTGCTTTTTTTTTTTTAATTATGGGAGAAGGGGGTCCACCTCAATTTATCTTTCTTCCACTCTACTTTCAAAATAGCAATCTTTTCTTGCTCCTCTTTTGACAATTTTTTTTGTCCCAACATTGAGAAGGGAGGACCGCTCAGTTCTAACAAGCTGCCATACTTCTGATGAAGCCATTTTTTAGAAAGTTAGAAGTCCAAGTTCTCCTGCAGAACTCATTCCTCACATCCGCAGTTCACTGCAAAAGGAAGTCACAGAAATTCCTTAGGAAGAAACTGATGACTCGGTTCCTGGGTCACAAAGCTTGTTCTCCTCTCATTTGATGTATAAGCAATCTTTGATTTTTGTTCCTGTGGGGAAATTGGAAATCATTATGTTGTAATGATAAATATGGATGATATTTACTGGAGAGAGTGTATTTCAGATCTGGGTTTCTGAAAGAAAGCACAACCGTACATTGCAAACGATAGAAGAAGAAAAACAGACCATGGTCTAATGAGCATTCCTCATTACCTCTTGTGCTTTGGCAGGAAGTTGGGAAAAAAACTCAAATTGCTGGACAGTCTCTGTAAGGCTCACTGTGGCTCCACTTCATCACTTTATAGTGTTGCATGTGTAGAAAGTAGCTATTGCTGTTTTTGTTTTTAATTTAAGTCACTGAGGCACTGTTTTCTTCTTTTGTAAAAAAAAAAAAAAAGTTGTTCACTGTGCACTTATAGAGAAAAGTAATCAAAAAACGTTGTGATTTTAGAGAGTCTCTTTTTGATAAACGAGAAATTTAGAAGTCATTCCATTGTTATTGTTAGCTTGTAAAACTGTGTGAACACAGAGTGGTTTTGTGACTGCTACTCTGAAAACTGCCAGATCTTATTTGGGGGGGTGGGTGCATTGATCTGTAGACATGCGCATGTTAGAAATGTGTGTACATGTACACACATACATATGTATGCATACCTACTCATGTGTGTGTGCATGTGTCTTGAAAACCAGTGTTACAGAGTTCTGTACCAAAAATCTTTAACCCTCAACCTGCTGTGAATGATATCTGGCCTTTCTCACTACGAGTTTCTGATTAACCTACCAGACTACACGTTGCCTCTCTGTGTATGACTAAGGGCTCCAACCCAGCGACGCACAGCCACTTGCTTACCGTGAACAGGCTCCTCTTGGCAATGATGTGGATGTGAAAAGACAAAACGGCTTCGCCATTCATTGCTGCCGATGGTAATACAGTCCTTGTAGAAGAGTATAAAAAAGGAACATGAAAATTGCTTTACATTCCTCGATCTACACTGTGCTTGAAACGATCTGCATGGTAAATTTTTTATTTTGCTTGTGTCAGTCATTAGATCCAAAAATCTAGTGGAAAAAATTACCATGAAGATGAAGCAATGGGGAAGAGAACTTATCGACACATTCCACACATTGGTTTATTCCTCAGATGTGATGTTTGGTTTCCGTCTTAACGAAGCTTGCTGTCAGCACACTTTCCAGGTGCTACACTGTGCTCTTTGTATGGTATTTTATCCTCTTACTTCCTTTGGAAAACAAACTCACATGGTGTCCCTGTTTTGAGATCTTGGTCTCAGTGTTAATGATTTTTTTCCCTTGGGAATTTCTATCTGAGGGCTTAGACCTGGTTAGGAAGCCTCCGTACTTGGCTAGACTGTGACTTTTCATTGGGATATTTTTAGGCTATTACCAAAGTGTAACATACAAGCCTCACAGCAGACAAAAGATAGGATGATTCCTCTTTGCTACTGCAAGCCAACAGAGTTAAAAGAGCAGATCCCCAGATAATTGGTATCGACCTTCTCCCTAAGTCTCCACACACTGTAGCCACCCTGTGTCCTCATAGCTGTGATGGGAGGTTGAGGGAGAAAACTGGAGATACTTTGGAGGAAATCAATGAAGATGGCTGTTCCCTGTGGATCAGATCATTGATAATTCATGTTAATTCATCTGTCTCCTGCAGGGGATTTTTTATTTTAAATTCTTAGAAACAGTTGTGACCTCTTTTGTAGTGACAAATTGGGCGTGATTAAAAGGTAAGCAAAAAGATGGCTACATGCAAGTTTAGTGTTCCTTAATCCTAAAAATGACCATATGTAGTTAAGACCCCTGAAGTCCCCACAATGATGCAGATATGGAGACCTTTGCAGCCATTCCTAACATTGCTGCAGCCTAGTAGATTCATCAGTATCTGGTGCAACGAGAAAATTCATCCACGCGAGCACTCTCTGAAAGCCTGTGCTCAATAGTAGCTTCTAGCAATGTTACTGAGATAGCACATGTTCTATCATAGGGGAGAGAGAGGGTGGGAGAGAGAGGGAGAGAAGAAGAGAGGAAAGAGAAGAAGGAAGAAAGGAAGGTTGAGAGGAAAGAGGGACAAAGGAAGGAAGGAAGAAAGGGAGGGAGAAAGGAAGGAAAGAAAGAAGGAAGGAAAGAAGGGGAAGGAAAGAGGGAAAATAGAAGGACCCAACTTCCTAACCTGTGAACCTCTCACTTCAGCTAAGACAGTGATGGCAAACCTTTTAGAGACCGAGAGCCAAGCGCCAAACTGCTACCCCAAACCTACTTATTTATTACAAAGTGCCAACACTGCAATTAAATCTGAATTGTGAGGTTTTAGTTTAGAAAAAAAACAACTCGTGTATTAACATCTTTTATCTTAAAAAAAAAACACAATAACACCCACGCCATAGGTTCACCACCACTGAGCTAAGATGTCACATTATAAAAAGTGAATCACAAACTTGTAAAGGTAAAGCCATTCTTAACAATGCATCGATTACAACAGTGTATGTGGAAACCAAAGCAGCCTACACCTAAGCAGTCAATAGTCCTCTTTTTAAAACCATTTACTTCCAATCTTGTAAAATAACAAACAAACAAAAAACTCATGGGAAGCACTCAAAACATTTCTAACAATTCTTTTAAAAAGTTACTTTAAATTCACTCAGCTCTTCTAAAGTTAGTCTGGCTGCAAATTCAAATTTACTTGCCCAGTGAATAATTACTTGATGCCTATCATGTGCGACGTGCACATATCATCAAATCTCCAGTACCAAATTGATTCAGCACCGATTGCTCAGTTGTGGAATGATGAAGGAGTTGTAATCCCTAAGAGCGAGAACACTGGGAATCTCCAGTCCTCAGATGAGAAACCTTTCAGCCATGATAAAAATGGGCCTGATTTTTCCAGAAGGGAAAATAGAAGGCCCCATTTATCTAACAATTGTCTCCCATCAAAGATTCTTGTCTTTTCTTGTGGTCAAATGTCAGCAGTTTATCACCTGGAGTTCTATATCTCCCACCATTTAAAACATGTGAGAATCTTAGCATTTGTTTTGATTGCCAGACACGAAATCTCCTTGAAAAGAAGAGAATGGTGGAGGAAACATTTTTTGTCCTACCCTAGCCTCAGCCATCATAACTAGCTCTCTAGACAAAAAGAACACTGCCGGGGGTGGAGGGAAACGAGGAATCCACAATGAGCCTCTATCCCTTAAGAGAAAAGCTCCAGAGTGTGCAGACAATTTGGCCTTCCTCCTCCTCCGCAGGACAATTTCACAAATGATGGAATGTGGTTTGCTATCAGAATGAGAAAACCCAAAGTGGAACGAGTCTAGGAATTTCGGTTTCCCATAATTCTAATTATAGGCCCACAGGTGGCTCAGATGCTGATATTGCTGATACTTTATTAAACAGACAACAGACACACAGAGTGCAGGTCCTGGAACAAGATGGTCCTATAGTTCCAAGAGCTAGTTGTGTTAAGAAGCCCTGATTAGGTTGAGGCTATCTGTGGGGAGATGATTTCAAGGTATGGAGGGATTTGGGAAGAATTTGTTGTCATCTGCCAGAGATATTGTACTAGGACTCATTGCATTCAATAATATGTGAATAAACTTCCTTCTGATCTTAGGACTCTGAGATTTCCCCTATGGATTAAAACAACCCCCTGGAGGTCTCCTATGCTTATATTAACAACCACCTTCCATCACAGACACTGGTGGGATGTGTTTCCTATAGATGGTTTAACTATTTGGGTGTTTATGGAATGGAAATAGAGCAATGAGGATTCTGGAAGCTGTTTAAATGTTTTCCAAAGGAACAAGGCCCACACTGCTCCCCAGACTTCAGTTCCTGTGGCCTTAGGAACCCGGCACAATAGATTGCCAGGTGCTTAATATCCTCCTTCAACAAAACACAAATAGGCACTTTATAAAGACCCGAGGAATGAGCATCGCTCCCTGGGACCCTGTGTGGTGTGTGTTCATGCTGGACTCATTGCTTACCTCTACATAAAAAGCAATAAATGTGGGGTACCGGAAAAAGCAAAGAAGCAGTGGCTGCAATACCAAAGTTGGCATGTGTTCGTTTTTTTTTTTTTAAAGAAAATGCATATATTTTTAAATAAAATGTTTATTTTAAACAGATGTAAACCTTTTTTTTTCCCTGACTACATGATGTACTTGGGCCCTGTGTAGGCTATTTAGATACATTATAGCATTATTTCCTTTTATCCCACAAAGTGGTGCCAGTGTTATCCCTGTTTTGTAAATGAAGAAACAGACTCAGAGGCCGAGTCAATTGCCTAACATTCCATAACTGGCGAAACAATAGAGCCAAGACTTTGATCTCCCCACTTCCAAAGCCCCTGATCTTAAGCACTGCACACCCTGCCTGTGCTCACTACTCGTCACACTAATATGATAAACACCTTTGCAAAACTGAATCTTCAAGCTCCATTAAAATACACACCAAGCTCAAACCTCAGCCACCCCAATGTTTCCATCAATGGAGCAACCAAACAAGCCAATTAATATGTAGAATAAATTGAGCACCACAAACTAAATAGCATGTAGAATACATTTGGCATAATATGGCCTATTGGACCTGTGTAGCCTCTCCAAGTAGAACCTAGTTTTTACCGCTTTTCTGTCTAAATGTAATCCTGCTTGTCATTTTCTCCTTGGTGAATATGTAATCCCCAAGGAAGAACTCTGATACCATGAAGCGACCTCTGTGCTGGGGATCCCAAGCCCTGGTTTAGACGAGAATTGTTCTTTCATGGTTTTGTCTTTGCCGAGTCTTACTGTCTGGTGGGCTCATCCCTTGGTTAAGCAACAAGATCACAGTTGCCAGAAGCCCCAAATGTAGCACAAATAGATCTCTCATTCCTAAAAGTCTCAGCAGAAAATACACACTGGCTTTCAGAGGTCTGCATCCCTGAATCCATCTCTGTAGTCATGAAAGAGAGGTACAAACTCATTCTCAGTGCCTGGATCCCCCATATTGTCCTGAGTGAAGTCATGTGATCAATAAATTTCATGCACTATGAGAAGAGAAGGTAAGTTTTCATAAGGGAAAATATGGGTTCTATTACCAGGGGAGGAAGTGGCTCTTGAAAAGGCAGAAACAAATTTCTACTACGTAATCCACGCTTTCAAAAAGTTTGTCATCTAATAAGGACAGAAACAAACAAATAGGAAATGAGATACCACCTGATAAGCCCGTGCTATATGGTGCCAGAAGGCCATTTAATGTTCTTGGCAGAAAGAGAGAGAGGAAGAACTCTTCAGAGAAGGAGACCATGGAGCCAAGGTATTACTGACAAAGGAATTAGGGACCACAAACTGCCAATGAGAATTAAGTAGTATAAAAAAAGAGAGACGATGATAAAGAATAAGTTTCAGGTTGGTTTGCCTTTGGGAAGAAGAAAACTGTTGTGGTAGGAAAGAAAGAAGAAGGTGAGTGTAAATCCAGGTAAGTGTACAGGTGATCCAGGTGTGGTGGCAGGACAATGACAGAGTTCCCAGATGGCGTTGTGGTGGACTTATTGTGGTCAGCTTGAGCAGGAACACCCAGCTGGACTGAGTTGGTGTGGTTCTGGGTGTAGAGAATCCATCTGAGGATTGTTGCAACATAACATAAAGGAGAATGGGAGGAGAAAATAGTGGCTGGCTGTTTCCCAGGAGAAGCTCTGTTGCAGCTGGTTCTCCCAAAGGGAACTCAGCTGTTCTCTTCTCAGAAGGAGCTCGAGGCCTTGATGTCATCGGGGATGGCTGCTGTTCACTTCAGGGGAGCTCTGGTCTTTATCCCTGCTGTGAGTGTCATACTTTGGCTCCAGTATAGATTTCTTCAACCCTTTAGTGCAGACACAGATGTATACGAGACAGTGCCATGGGCGCCTGGCCCTTGATTGGATCTTTCAGGTCTCCAGTGCATAGATAGATGTTCTACACTCTGCCTGCATTTGGCTTGTGTGTGTGAATGTTGTAATGTGTAAATGTCCTGTATTAAATCTGCTCTCTTGAAAACCATTGACTCTAGAAAGGTAACTAATACAGGTGTTTTCTATTTTATACTTAAGACAGGATAGAGATGGTACTCATCTATGGGGCAGAAGACCTGTGTGGTGGAAATTTTAATAAAAACAGGAAAAAGCTGACTCAGCAGCTGTGGCTAACAGGGAAGAGGATGGATTAGGAAACATGTCTGGGTAGAGCTGGAAAACTGACTGGAGATCAAGGCTTCTGCACAATTGGTGGGCTTCACGACCATCAATAGCTCAGCAGCGGAAGTACAGAAGGCGGAGGGGTGAGTTGAGCCAAGTATAAGATGTTACAGAAATAGCACAAAAGCAAGAGAACAGAAGAGGAGGTAAAAGGATGAATTGTGGGCTATACATTGTATTGTTCTAGGAAAAGAGCAAAGTTTGGACAAAGAAATAAGGGGAATCAAAAACTAGAAGTGGACCGAGTATTGATATAATACTACTATTAATCTGATTATTTAGACCTCATTGTCACAATAATGTAAATGGGTATCCATGTTTGCAATTTAATGGAGATGAACAACAATCCCTCAGTGATGGCTGAAAGTCCCCCGCATGCATAAATTAACCAAAGCCCACTTTATTATGTGAAAACATACTGTCACTCCCAAATGTCAAGGATACTCTTTTGTCCAGTAAGGAGAAGAGAGATGCACTGTTCCTGTCTTATGTAGTGAAACTGAAACAGAAATGTATATTCTTAAAGACAAAAGAATTCAATTATAGTGTACAGAATGAATTGTTTGGAAATGGGCCTTGGTGCCTCCTGAACTCCAGGTTGGAAAATTGGTATCACAGCTGCAAAGAGGGGAGTTTGAGGACTTTCCACTTACTACGGCTAGCAGACGAAGAGGTTCTTTAGAAGGTGTGATTTCTCACCGCTTGGTATCCTGCTCAAGCAAATGACCTCCATGCCAGAGTAAGCATAAACTCCTGGGTGGCAGAAAGAGACCAGTTAGTCTTGGAGTGACGCGACCTCCTAGAATGGTTAAAACCTGTCCTCTTGCCACTTTCCCAAGTTTAGGTCTATGAATTTTCTTCTGAGTGCAGTTTGAAGATAAAACTATGAGATTCTGAATGTTCTTTAATTATACTTTTGATTTTCTCTTTGATCTAAAAGATAACTTAGAAGACTGCTTGATAATCTCCAAATATTTAAGCTTTTATTTGTTAATTTATATGTAAACTCTAATTTTAACTTATAATACATGTACAGAACATTATATAAATCCTAAGTATAGAGGCTGGTTGAATTTTTACAAAATGAATGTATTGAGTGTGACTTTCATATAGATAAAGAGTTAGGGCATTTCTGTTACCAGAACCATGGAAAACCCCTGAATGTCCCTTCCAGCGCTACTGCATCCTTCCACACCCCCTTCCAGGTGAGGCCTACCCCGACTTCTATCACTGTTAGTCTGTTGTGTTTGTGCTTTATGTAAATCAAATCACATACTTTACACTCAGGGGATCTGGTTTTTCAGTGTCATCCGATTTGTGAGATTCAGCCATGTTTTCATTCACTGTTAAGCAAAGCAGCATTGCATTCATTTTCCTTGCACTATTATATTGTGTACCACCATTTATTGATCCACTCTATTGTCAATAAGCATTTCAATTGCCTCCAATTTTTTAGTATTACAAATACTGTCAACATAAACATTTTGGCACCTGCGTCTTGTGGTACATAATATGTGCACATTTCTGTTTAAAATTTCTGGGTCATGAAGTGTGCATATTCGCCAGCCTTTGATACTAGAAATTGTTCTCCAAGGTCCTTGTATTGATTTCACTTCCACCACAATGTATAAGAATTCCAGTTTCTCTCGGTTCTCACTCAAACTTGGTTTAACTAGTCTTTTTCAATTTTAGACATTTTGTGGGTATGAGATGTTATTTTATTGCACTGTCAACTGGCATATATTGGCTGGTTAATGAGGTTAAATAACTTCTCATTTTTTTTGGCCATTTACATAGACTCTGGAAAAGTGCCTATTCAAGTCCCATGTTCATTTCTCTCTTGGGTTTTCCATTTTTCTATTTTTTTGTCAGATTCCTTCTATATTCTGGAGTTGAGTTCTCTGACAGTTACATGCATTGCAAATAACTTCTATGTTGAGGATAGATTTTACCTTCTCTGGTGTGACCTGGTGAACCAAAGTTTCCAATTGTTAAGTCGTCCAGCTCATCAGTATTTCTTTTAAGGTTAGAGTTTTTGTTGTCATGTTAAGAAGTCATTTTCTACCATAGGAAATTGAAGAAATACTTTTTTTCCTTTCTTGAGATAGGGTCTCACTTTGTAGTGCAGGCTGGCCTTGAACTTACTCTGTAGCCCAGGCTGGCCTTGAACCCACGATAATCCTCCCAGCTCTGCCTCCCAAGTGTTGGGATTGTAGGCGTGAGTCACCACACCTGGCCCATTTCTCCCATTTTAAAATTGTATTTCATTTAGACAAAAATAATTTGTGACTAGTATTTTTTTCAGAAAGAATGGGTGGTTGATAAATCTTTCCCATCATTACATGTCTAGAAACAACTTTTTCTCTTGTTGGTAAATGTTAGGCCAAATGTAGACTTTCTGAGTTGCACTTAAGTTACAATCTATTTCCATTGAGCCTTCACTGGGCGTTGTAGAAGTGAAGGATAAGATGAATCACCTCTTTTCCAGAGACAAATTCTTTCTCCAAATTTTATATATATATATATATATAATTTGTATATATGTGTGTATATATGTATATATACATATATATAAAATTTATACATGTATATGTGTGTATATATGTGTGTGTATATATATATATATATATATATATATATATATATATATGGATCTTTGAATTTCAGAGATTTAACCAAGATATAGCTAAGGGTTACCCAATCAGGAATATTTTCTGGTATTTGGTGAATTAATGTTGACTTGAACTTTTCTTCAGCTCAGCAAAATATTTTTCTAGTATTTTCATGCTTACTTCATCTTCGTCATTTGCTCTGGAAATTCTATTACATGATTTTTTGGAATGTTCTGAAAAAAGATTCCATGTTACTCTTCCCTTTCTTCATCATTTCGCTGCATGAGCTACTTTTTCCTTCTTAATTTTGGAAGCACTCTTCCAGCCCATCTTTTAATGCATTAATTCCAGTTTGGGCAGTGCCAAATCTGTGATTTCCTGCCTCTGTTGAGTTCAATTAGTTTGGAAGTCATGTGTTTCTTATCCCAGAGCTCTTTCTTGTTTAATGTGGCTCTTTTTCATGGCAATAAGCTCCTGTTATATTAAAACAATGTTCTCAGTTCTCACTAAGAATACAAAGTAGAATGAAAAAATGTATTTCCCTACTTCCTGCAGAATTCTTTGGCTGGAGGCCAACTTTTCTTAATTCTCAGGTTAGTCTGCCTGTTTTATGTAGGGAATAACCTGAAATAACAGCACAGGCATATATATATATGTATATATGTATAATATATATACCCACATATCTATACATATGTATATGTATACATATATGTATATATATAAATCTTAAATAAATCTCCATTAATATATACATATGCACATAAGTAAATTTACTTTTCATTTATTCATTTTAAAATTTTTAAATTAATTTTAACTGGTATATAAAAACACAAAAATTGTACACTTAATGGGAAAACATATGTTTTGATACATGTATACATTGTGTATAAGTACAGGCATTTGAACTAGAAACACCTGGGTTTAAATCCAGTTCTGGCACTTGAATGACTATTCACCTAAATCATCTGAGCTTTGATTTGTGAGATGGATATAATAAAACCCTCATTCAAGAGTTTAAAGACTAAATAAGATTATGTCTGTTGAGGCACTTACAGTAGTTCTTGGCTATATGGTTTATTATTACCACCATTATCATCATCATCGATAATTTCCACTATTATATTGAACTGTTGCATGTTTTTCGTTTGTTCAGTCTCACATAGAGAGGTCTAATTAGTCCAAATCTGGTGGCTGAGATAGCAAAAGAGGTCATTTGTCAGAGATAGTAGAGGGCTCCATTTAATTTCCCCCAAAGGGTTACCACACATAGAAAACTCTGCCTGACCAGTCCTCCCTTCACTCAGAAACCACCTGTACTATTATTTGCCAAGATTGTGAATGGGATTTCCTCATTTCCGTGAGTGACACGGAATTTCTTATGTTTGAAGAGTTATTGCACATTAAAATTAGAGAAAGAAATGAGATAAAATTACTGGTTTTGATTATCATCCTGGCACCAAAAGTTGAATGTAAAGTTTACTGGACATAAAAGAAATTAATGGATAAACATTTTGGGTAAAAAGATAGTCGAATATTTCTAATCTTTGGGAGATAAAAGGGGCTTCCTAAGCATTAAACCAAAGATTAAAATGCAAACCAAAGTATGAAGAAAAGATATATGGATTTGGCCATATTAAAATAATAAAATTCCTGGAAGATAAAAATCAACATTATAGGTCAAATTTTCCCTTGGTATTATTAAAACTAGAAAAAACATGTACCACAAGATACAATAGCACTACTATAATTCATGTGACTAAATAGCTTTTCAAAGTCAATAGGAAAATGTAGAAACTCGCAACAGAAAAATGGGCTGAGGATATGAAGAGGTAAATAACCAAAGAAAAAGTACTAACAGCCATGAAACATGGGGGAATGTTAATGTGAGAAAAAACAAATGCAAATTAAAACATCACTATATTGCATTCCCCATCTATTTAGCCAGCAGGATTATAAACGTGTTAATCCCCAGCACAGGTCAGGTTGTGGGTACAATGATACATTTAAACATTGTAAAATGTTTCCATAGTTTATCTGGAGGATAATTTGGCAATAGAAAAAAGAAGCTTGGAAACATGATGCATTTTAATGCAGACATCCTAATTCTTTAATTTGGATCTTAAGTAAAGTACATTTGCAAAGTTTTAACCATTAACATGTGGATCACGGAGATATATAAACAGAAGAAAAGAAAGAACATATTGACCTAATAAGCATGCAATCCCAGTTTTGAAATATATTAATAAATTCGGTGTTATTTGGGTTAGTATGAATGAGTGGTTTTTCATTTTTAAAATTTGTCTGAATTTCCAAATTTTCCCTTGGTATTATTAAAATGTATGAACATTTATATCTAAACACATACACTATCCTGTTAGATTTTATTTATTAACACTTTATTAATTTTACATCTCTTCCTGTGATAAAGGTTTGTGTGTGTGCGTGTGTGCATGTGTGTGCATGTGCATGTATGCTGTCTGCATCGCTTTTGATAATAGGATTAGGTCAATTTCATGAGTTAGGATGCTCTCATTTATTTCTGTACTTTGGAACAGTTTAAACAGCAGAAAAATTTTCAATTCTTTGAAACTTTGACCAGAACTCCCCATAAAACCCTTTGGAAGCTGGACATGGTGGCACACATCTATAGTCCCAGCACTTGGGAAGCTGAGGCACAGGTTGCTGTGAGTTGGAGGCCAGCCTGGAATACATAGTGAGACTTTGCCTCAAAAAAAAAAAAAAAAAAAAAAAAAAGCCCTTTGAGCCTGACTACATTGCCAGGGGTATTTTTTTTTTTTTGACCTTTGTTTATCTTTGACAACTTTTCAAGGTTCTTCAGTTTTCTTGCTCTACTTAGACTTCCTACTTATTTTTAAAACACCTGTACCAATTTGTATTTCCCTAAGAATAAAGATCTTATTTCAGAATAAATATAAAATTGTAAATGTATTCTCTTAATATATTTTGCATCTATGCTTAAATTCTTTTCCTCATTTCCGACATATTGTGTTTCAGTTTTCTTTTTCCCTTTCTTTAGATGTAGTAATATTTTCCCTTTCTAAAGTAGCAAGTTATCTTTCTGCCTCTGCATGATAAGTGCTGGAATGACAGGCACACACCTCTACTCCTGGCTAATAGAATGACTCTTAAAACCGCTGTGCTCAGAAGTGGTACAAATCACTTCTGTGCATAATTGTTGAACACAGAAAATCACATGACTGATCTTGACCTTGATGAAAAGGTGGAGTCTGATCCCTTTCCATAGAGACAGGCTCTGAAACTTATGGACAGCGATATAATCTACACGTGCATCACATACTTTCCTTCTTTCTGTTTCTTCTGTCTCGTCCATCAGCATCTTCAACACCACACAGCCTGTGGATCCAGGATAGTGTATCCTTCGTGATTCACATTAAAGCTCCAAAGCCCATATTCTTGTGACTGTAAACTCTTCAAAAACTGTATTTTCCAATATATGTTTATAAAGTCTGGCTTGAAAGATCAAAAGAGGAGATTTAATATCTGTCTTAGATTTGCTAGAACCAATGGTTCTAAGAGAGCAGATTTAATAGGAGACATTTATAGATTACAATATTCACCCAGAAGCCAAATGAAGAAGGTACCGAATGTCCATCTAGGCACTGGAGACCCAAAAGATCCAACTGAAGGCTGGGAGTCCACAGCATTGTCCCATGTACGTCCGTGTCTGCACATGATGGCTGAAAAGATCTTCCCTGGAACCAGGATACGATGCTTGCAGCAGAGATGACAACCAGAGTTCCTCCGAACCAATAGCAGTCATCCTCGACAACAGCAAGGCCCCGAGCTCCTTCCTCCACGAGAACAGCCGAGTTCCTTTGGGGAGAACCAGCCACAGCAGAGCTTCTCCTGGGAAACAGCCCGCCAATGCTATGGCTCCCACCCTGCCTTATGTTGCATCAGCAACAACCCTCAGGTGGATCTCGCACGCCCAGCATCACACCAACTCAGTCTGGCTGGGCGTTTGGGCTCAGGTTGACCATATTAGGTCCACCACAATATCTCTTTCTCTTTTTTGTTGCAGTGTCATACCTTACCCAGGATAGGAAGCAAAAAATGTACCAGTGAATATTAAACCCATAAATTGTGACTAAGGAACTGTATTTTAAGTTTTACTTAATTTCAGTTAATTTAAATTTCAAGAGCCACATGTGGTCAGAGGCTACTGTGATGGATAATGTAAATCTAAATAGTATCAGTGTTGCTAAAAGTCAAATGGCGCACTTAGTGTCTCACTACTGTTTATACAAATACAAATTATGTGGTGCCATGGTTTTTGAAATTTTAATTTTGAAATGATTTCAGTTTATATAAACATTACATTGAAATTGTAAGTGTATACAGTGAGTTAAAAGCAAATAATGCCTTCACTTGTTAATTGGCTGGACCTGCCTGACCTAATAAGCAGAGGCTACATTCACAATTAATTAAGAATTTCATGTTCATTCAGCCAAGACATGCCTCAAACCATCTTTTGTTCAGCTGGCCAGCAAGATACTTAGAGCCATATTTAGGACATCTTGTGACTATAGTCAACATATGCAAAACATCTAATTTCAAAAAAGTAATTTCATTTATCAGAACAGGAGTTCTACTGTAGAATAAGATCTTTCTCTATTATGCTAATTATTATCCTATTTGTTGTAAATGCATATGACATATTGTACTACATAGTGATGTATATGTACTTTGAATATTGGTAATTTAACAGTTTTCTTTCTTTGCTGTCAGGCAGCACTGTTTCTGTATTTGAAAAGAGGAGACGGAAGTTAGAGGGGTTAAGCAATTTTCCTAAGTTTATAGAACAGGTACGTGGAATTCTAGTATAGGAAATGATAACTATCTGATCCAAAAAGTCATGTCGTAAGCTCTGGGCTGGCAGAGCTGATGCTCTGGGTTTTCTGGTGGTAGAAAGGAAATGAGAATCGCCAAGATTGAAATCTGAGCCATACAAGAAAGCTGCCCGAGTCAGCATAGGCCGGTGGACACTATATTGCTGGGATTCTTTCCTTTTCTGTTGGCTTCTGCTTATCTACCAAATTTGGCGAAAATTAAGGATGACACATGCTACGCCTGCTTCCAAATCTGCTGTCAGTCCCTGTGGCCCAAGTTTAGCCTTTCCCCTCAACGTGAATCAGGTGGCTTTATAGAATTTAATGAGCCACCAGGCTGTATCTTGCTGCCGAGAATTCAGAACAGTTGTGTCTCACATTCCACTTAAATGCAATAAGAGATGGAAGCTTACTCGTTTTATTTGCTGTTACACTCTTGGTTTCATTTTGTTGTTTTTTAAAAAGGAAAACATTTTCTTTACTAGAATAACGCTGAAGTGCAAAGCCGGGGGACAACGACGCTGCCTTCAGGCGCCCTCGCGCTCTACTGTCCTTGCAAACTTTGGACGGAGGGAAGGTGGGCACGGGGTGGAGAACTACAAGTCCCAGCATGCACGGCGCTCCCCGCACAGGCGCACGGGGGACCCTGGCCAGCCGGCCAGCCAGCCTGCCTGCGGGGACTCGGGGTCCGCGCACCGGGCTGGGGCTGGGGGTGCAGCCCGGGGAACCGGGCCGGCGCCGAGGCGGCCCGGGGCGTTGGTATGAGGGCCCAACGGCGCGCGTGAGGAGGATGAAGCGGCAGGCAGCGCGACAGCAGGAGTAGGCGCTGGTGCCCTCGGGAGGAGCCGCGCGCGGGCCAGGCGGCTCCCGAGCTCCGCAGTGCCGCCGCCGCCGCCGCCCGGAGGCTCCGCGCGGAGCCATGTAACCCTGCGGCGGGCTCCGGGCTGCTCCATCCTTCCCAGCTCCCGGCAAGCGCGGCAGCGGGGCCACGATGAAGAAGCAGTTCAATCGCATGCGCCAGCTGGCCAACCAGACGGTGGGCAGGTAGGTCACCCGCGGGCCGCCGCTCCGGGGCGCGCTGCGAGCTGCATCCACGCGGGGCGCGCAGGTGATGGAGCCCGCCCGGCCTCCTCGCCCGGCCCGCCGGCCCTTCCCCTGCGCCGGCCCTTGTGGGCTGCTCTCCGGATGACCCCCTCTGTCGGGAGTTCTTGGACCCTGGAGCTCTTCGCGCACGCTGCCCGCTGGTCCGGGGCTCTGGTTGCCAAGCGCAATGTGTGACGCATCCTTTACCTGCGTCCCCGGCTGCCCCTTCACCTCGTCCTCCCCGCCTTTTCCCTGGATTCCCTGCTCCCTCTGGCCCCGTATCTTCCTGGAAACAGGTGTTTGCTCTGATTGTGCTGCGGGCAGCCGAGCCGCAGTCGGGTCTCCGGAGATCGCTCCCTTGCCCGCCCCTGCGCCGAGTTCAGGGCTGCTTCGGAGTCCAGGGGAAGTCTTGGGCCTGTTTGGCCTGCCCCCTCCTCACCCCCGCCGTGTTTGTTTTCAGGGACTATAACTGTACGAGATTCTGGATCACTTTCCTGGCCGGGTTCCTCCAAGCGTTTGGTGGTGGGGAGAGGATGGCGGCGCGGGGGTGGGGGAGGTAGTGGGGAGAGTAGAAGGGAAAGGAAGGGTGCTGGTGGCCTGGCGCTGCTGTACGCTTGGGCTTTAGACTGATTTCAGCGGAGGGAGGGGGGCTGCGGGAGAGGTCCAACTCCTTTGAAAGATGAGCTAAACGGAGAATGGCAGCCAGGTAGGGGAGGGGGACAGAGACACTACCATCTAGAAAGGCCAGGCCCCAGGACGCTGGAAGACCCAGCCTGCGCTCACCGTGGTGAAAATGGGCTACGTTTGGGCCAGAGTTTCCAGGAGTGGCTACGCAGGGTGCCAGTATCTATTAAGGTTACATAAGGATTCTGGTAGGTCTTTCCCAATGCTAGACCTTCTCTGAACACAGGTGTGTTAGGTAGAGGGGCTTTTTCATAGCTTCTGCCCCAGTGGAAGGATTTCGTGCCCCTGCTGTGGCAAAGGAATTCAGGTGTGCAGTTCTAAAGCAGCCCTAAAGCAAAGAGCCCAGCCCTGGGTGCAATTCAAATACAAGCTCAACACATCAGAGTTGAGTGTTCTCCACTAGGTTTACCAGGAAACCGAACACCTTTCTTGGGTGGCGAGTAGAGCTTTAAACAGGCACCTGGTAGGGTGTGTGTGGGGGTGGGGGTGGGGATTTCCTTGGGGAAGAAGTGCTATCTAAACAACCCTCTAAACACACTGCCCCAGTTACAGTGGGCATTTGAGGGCAGGGGATGCGGTGGCTTCTCATGCTTCCAGGCGCTCCAGATGGTTTCCAAGTAACAATGTCTAAAATTGACTTGGATTCGTTTTTCCTTCCCAAAAACATGTGCTTTAACATGAGGGGGAATTTATGAATAGCAGAGGCAGATTAGCCCAGATTTCTGGCATGGTATTGCCATAAATATAGCCTCACGTGGACTGTCTTTGGTATGTTGGATGCTGAGATAGTGTTTTCCTGGTATTGGGTGTTTAGCAGATGACAGGCTGACCAGTCTTTAATGTCTTGGCTTCTGCATCACCCTGCAGGCTGGCATCAGTCATCACGTCTGACCAATCAAGTGATCTAGAGGTCCCTGACTCCACAAAGGGCTCTGATATCTTCTGGTCCTGGGATTTCAGTGCAAGCCTAGAATCTGAATGTTCAGAGGTCTTTGTGCTGCCTCCTTGAAACATACTTCTGGCCTTTTTCAGGACTTATTTTTAAGTGGTAACATTTTGGAACTAGGGGCATAGTACTTTATTTTTCACCCTCACTCACAGAGGGAACGGAAAAGAGTGAGGGGAAGTTGAGTTTCAGCAAAAGTGGTCTTACTTATTGAAAGTGCATTCTTACTAGTGCAAGTAGCTGCTCATCTAGAGGTGCTTACTGATTGTTGGGACTCGGCTAGATATTGCTGTGTGGATGAATTCTGTCTCTCTCAGATGGCACCCATTCTGTCATTCCCCAGGTAATGTGACAGCCAGACTGTATCTATTTTGGTGAAATCCAGAGTGTGCCTTTTAAAGCAAAAATCACTGCATGTTGCCCTGATGCTTAGAAGCTTCCAGTGACATCCTGTTCCTCTTGGCGTGCTTAATCTTGCCGGTGATCTACGAGCCCCTAGCTGATCAACCTTACTGTCCCCCATATTTATTCTGTTCTGCACTCAGAAATGAGCTGTGCTTGCTTGCCCCCAATCGAGCTCATTTCCATCTCAGGGCTTTTGCTCTTGCTGTTTTCCCATTTTCCCTGCCTTTTTGGGCTCCTCCCAGTGCTCTTCCTCATCACCCGGGTCTTAGCTCCCCCGCCATTTATTCATAGGCCATCATCTTTTTCAGTTTTGCACAGTGCTCATCACTGAAATGCTGTCATACTTTATGTCCTGTCTCGCCTCTGCACCCCCAACAGAATGTATCGCTCGCCCTTCCTTCCCAGTGCCTGTAGTGTGCTGCCTTGTAGATAATTGAGGCTCACTTTGTACTTACTGCCAAGGTGAAAAGTTTACTCTTGGTTTGGGAAGGTAATGAGAGAAGTGGCATTTCCTTTATCCTCCTGAGAAGGCTGTGAGTCATGATCCTGTGTGTATGGGAGTAGAGGGGCCAGAATTTGCTTCTCATTTTCTTTGGTCAGTAGAAATGCATAAGATCGCAAGTTTGGACTTTAGCCGTGGAATTATAAAGCATTCGTAGAGTCGCCTTAGCAAGCCACTAGTTTCCCATTCTCGCACGTTTTGGAAGTGCCAGCTTCTGTTTTTCTGAGGGAAGACTGAGAGGTGTGCTTGAAAGTTGCTTCCTGTGGCTCCCTCGCTCCCTCACTCTACTTAGGGAATGGCTCAGGCCAGTGGAGCAGTGTAGGGACTTCCCTGCTTAAATGTGTTCTGTCGAGTTACTAGTACTTTCCATTGACGTGCTCCCATCCAAGAAGTAGAAAAGACTTCAGCCACTATAAAAAGAGTTGGTAAAAACCTGTTCTATTTAATTGGGGAAAGTTTCATCTCTTCCTTGGTCTATTTCTCCAGTCTTTGCATATTTCTTCTGCTCTGAACTTTCCAGTCTGCCCCTTCATTTCCATTTGTTTTATGGGAAGTACTCCCTCCTTGGCCTCTGTGTGCACCTAATGATTAGGAGTGCAGGCTTTTGAGTGACAGATCTGATTTGCCGCTTGCTAATCTGGAGCTTGCCCCTCTGTACCTTAGTTTCCTTATTGGTAAAATAGGCTTAGTAAGGATTGTATTGTGGTAATGTAGTAATTGTGTTAATGATGATAAGGTTGTCTCTGAAGAGCACTGCACAAAGCTCTCAGCACAAGGAAATAGTGAGAAATAGTAGCTACAAATATCACTGGGCATGTGTAATAACTATTATTGGATTACATGCACTATGACATGCTTTCATTGATGCTTTAAGTATTTACTGAGTGCCTACTGTGTGCTAGCAGGTGTTGCTCCGGTTCAGAGAACATTGTAGTACAGAACAAAGTCCTTGTTCTCTTGGACCCTGCATTCCGAAGGCAGGCTGTGGTTATAATGGCGATTGTGTTAGGATTTCAGATTTGTGAAACTGTGTGAATTTAGTTGGAACTTTTACAGTTCCCCATCGATTTTTTTCCTACTAGACTTTAATCTTGGGGACTGGGACATCTGGCCTAATGCTTAGCTTATAGTATATTCTCCAAAATCCTTTGTCAACTCAATGAGTTAGCAAAAGATCCACATGTTATAGGCAGGGGGATCCTAGGAAGTAGTTCAGAGATGAGAAAAATTCCTGGCACTGTACCTTTTCAATTTCATGCTGGGAATGGATATCCAGAGGAGTGAAGAACAGCAGTACTGCCGAACTTTGGAAGGATAGAGCAAAATTTAATGGAGGGTTGAGTTCATACCTGATACATAGCAGCATTTTTTTAACCTTCTAGTGGTTGTGGTGAGATGCATCCTGAAAGACATAGACTATTTTTCTTGGAAGTGCATTTGGTTTCTGTTGGGTAGAACAAAGCCCTGAGGTGAAACTGAGCAAGCAACACACTACAAAGTGAAAGATAAAAATGGAAGTAAAATTGGCACATTGAACTGGTGAGTGGGATTTTTATTTAGTCTGCACCATGGGGGTCCCACTAGCCCTCACCTTAGAGGGCTGTCAGAAGGTCGAAGGGAGCCTGGCCCAAGGAAGGGCTCTACAAATACAGTAGTTAATGAAGTTCATTGTCATTTTCCTCTTCTGCTTGCTCGTTCAGTCTTCCAAAAATGTTAGTCTTCTAAATTTAAAGGGCTTTTTGGAAATGGATTCCAAGGCCACTGCCCAGTGATGGCTTCCAATGGGGTCTGCACTCATGCGTGAGAATCAGTGAAGTTCAGAATATCTGAGAGTAGGCGAGTAGCTATAGACGTGTGAGACGGAGAAGGGCGGGTGGGGTTGGTTGGATTGTGTGGTTTCAGAGGCTGCGAGTTGGAGGTGAGGGACCATGTTTTGTCTCCAGAGCCCTGTTTTCTGTCCCTAGACTGCTCAGCATGCAAGAAGTAGCTGAGCAGGTTTGCTGTCTGGGCCACATCTTTGCCAAGCGTCACTGCTGCTGTGCGGCTCTCAGAATTCAGCTGCAGCAGTCCAGGCATCCGTCAGTGGTCCCGAGCTGGACGCTGATGCTGCAGCAGCCTCTGGGCGCACTGGTGCGGCAGACATGCTGCTCAGGCCAGAGTCATTGAGGATCTTTCCTTGAAGGTTTCTTTGAGCCCCTGCCCTGCCCTTTAGTGGGCTTCATGAGAGCCAGAACCTGATCAGTAGGACATAGGGAAAAGTCAGCACCAAGTCCAAATGAATCATCAGGCTTCTTCATTCCCTGCCCGCTACTTCCCTGACCACGATTAGGAATTGTCAGAGAGCATAAGCCCTGCTGCGGGCTTCCTGTTAGCCTACCAGGGTGACCCAGACCCAGACCTGTCCCCCACAGTTCGTTGGCGTTTTACAGGCACAGGCCTTTTCTCCCGCTGAGGTATATCTGTGTGACAGGTAACAGACTGTAGTAGCCCACTGATAACCCTGCTAGCAAATCTGCGAAGAACAGCTTCTGCTCTTGTCTTCTGAGTGCCTTTCTGTGCACGTCCTCTGGTCTTCACCTTCTGCTGGGCTGCTCTCCAGCACTAGTCTGTGTGAGGCTCTCTTGATTTCTTGCAGAATTCTCTTCTTCCAGACCTGCAAGTCATTGTAGGAAGCCATCCTCTTAAATAGGAATTAATCATTTCCCCTCCCATTTTGCTTCTATCAGAGAAATTCATCAACATCAATTCATACTTTTTTATGATGGGTGATAAGGAGCATTTTTTTTCTCTTTAGAGAAAGTACATCAGTAGCCATGTGGATAGAACAGTCATTTGTGGTTACCTTCAAGGGGATCAGTAAACATCCCTTTCATTAGTAATCGAGAGCAGATCGTTTCAGATGCCATTTCAATAGGGACAGTAAATAATAAAATGACACTCCAGCCCTGTGTTGGTGTTTGTAGGTTAGAGGAAGAGGAAAGAGGAGGGAGGTGGGGGCTCCCTGTGGGTGCAGAAACCTGGCACCCCAGTGCCTGAGGCAACCTCGTGGATGTCTAGCCATTTAAAACTCTTCCTGTCTGTCCGGGAAGCAGATGTTTTTGCTTTCATTTTCCAACTTTAGAGCGTATTTTTAGAATAAATGTTTGTTTTCCCACAGAATACAAAATTTACTTTTTTTAACTTTCTTTTTGGTTACACAAGTAATATTTGTTTATTGTGGAAACTTATAGATGGGCAAAGAGGGAAAGGTTACCAATAATCTCATTATTTGAGACCACAGGCAATATTTTAGATATTGTAAGTTTCTTCTAAGTTTTTAATGGGTATATGGACAGTTATGTGGTACTTAACAGGGATGTCATTAGGTGGTTTCTTGGTTGTGTGAACAGCATAGAGCGTACTCACACAAACTAAGATGGCTATGACCTCACTAGGTGATGTACTCTCATGGGGCTACCATTATATATGCACCCTGACATTGGCTCAAACATCATTATGGAGTATATCACTATTCCTAAAAAAAAAGAGTTTTACAGAGTTTTACAGAGTTTTACAGACTGTTTTACAGATACAGGTTCAAACCTGTTTTTCCCCTTCATATTATATGTTGCATATGATCTCAAGTCAATACTACATAGCTACAGCATATTTTTCTGGGTTATATAATATTCTAGTACTATGCTTAACTGGTTTCCTTTTGCTGATCATTTGGCGAAACTTCTCACTGATTACTTGCCTACTTGAAGTCTTAGCAGTGAGATTGCTGGGTCAAAGAGTATGAGTTTTAAAAACCATGTGAGTATTTATATTTTATATTTACAGACATACATGTGCATTACTTTTCTGTCCTTGGTAGAATTGTCAGTTTCCCTTCCCCTACCCTATCAGCAACTAATTTTACAGTTTTGTTAATTACGTGGGTGAAAACAGAAACCTTTTCTCTCATCTCTTTTAATTTTTAGTGGGGTTGACCATTTTTTATGTTTTCTAGCCATTTGTTGCCTTTTCTGAATTGCCTATAATTGCCTTATTTATTTATTTGAGTTAGGGTCTCTCTATGCAGTCTAGACTGGCTTCAAACCCACACTGATCCTCTTGCCTCAGCCTCCCGAGTGTTAGAAATACAGGACTGTCCCACCACACACAGCTTGCCTTATTTTTCTAAAATCATGCTCATAACTGCTTTCTTATTGATTTTTGCATACTGTTCAATTCATATTTTAAGCATATATGTGCTTTGTCACATGCACACACATTTCCCTGTAGCTTTTTCCTTGTAGATATTCCTTAGATCTTTATTTCTCCCATCTAGAATCTAGTATTTGTGATCTGAGGTCTATTTATGGCTTGCGCCTCAATGTTATGTTTGGGAATCCTTTTCTCAGCCAGAGATTATATAAATACTAATATATTTTTGTTGCTACCTATAATAAAGTTATTTTACCATGAAATCTTCAATGGATCAGTCATAAAGTTTGGTGCATGGCATGAGTGAGACATCACATTTAGTTTTCCTTTTAAAAAAAATAGTGTCATTCATATATACTGTATTGAAGTATCATCATTATAATGTACTAAAAGAGTTCATCTTGCATCTACTTCTAGGATTTCTAGTTTGTTCCTTGACTCATATTGTCAGTTCTGGTAGGAATTGCCATGGGCTCAGCTGCCCAGATGAGCAGTGGTGGGTTAATCCTAATAGTGAGTGTCCCTCAAGTGCTGGGTGGGAGGCACAGAAGAGGCCGGCTGGGCCCCATCCCAGCCCCAATGAGAGCTGTTCCTTGATGTGGTCAGTAAGACTCAAAGCCTTTGCCTGAGGAGTTTCTGTGCCCTGACCACAGCTAATCTCCATCTTTCCCCCTTGTGAAAGAAAGTTAATCATGTTTTCTTGGCCATGTTCATTTGTTTATTCTCTCAGTATTTTCTTGAACATATATATTAAGATGGGGAAAACTGACATTTTTTGCAGTATTAAGTATAATGACAATTCTTCATTTGGGAACAGGGTATATTTTTATTCAAGTATGTTTCTGTTCCTATAAACCAGTTTTGTCTATTTAGGTCATACACAATCCATTTTTAGATAATTCATCTCTGTTGTTACTGTAGCTTTGGTGATTAGGATCATTTCTTATTGTTTTTACTCTTTATTGCTAGAATATAGGAAAGTAGTCAATTTTTATATAATTACCTGGTACTTTTATGGGCTATCTTATTACTTTCAATTAAGTTTTAAAAATTGAGATGGGGATTTTCCTGTGGACAGTCATATCTCCTGCAAGTAATACTTCGGCATCTTTCTTTGTAGCGTTTATTTTCTTGTCTAATTGCATTATCTAGGACTTGTAGAACAGTGTTAAAATATTATGGTAATGTGTGGGTATCCACATTTTACTGACCTGAAAAAACTGTGATGATTAGAGAGATTTTGTTTTTCAATCATGTTACGTATTACGTAATTTTGTTATTTTACCTTGAGGTATTTTCTTTGACATCAGAGTTAAATTTGATATCATGACCTCTACTGATAATCAAGATAATCAGAATGTGTTTTTTCCTTTCTTAATATTCGCTTAATTTTTCCATGCAGATTTACTGAGCATTTACATGTTCTAGATATTGTTCTCTGTGCTGGGGGTGTATCATTGACTCCTACCCATAAGTCCTACCCTGTGTTTTGGGTGCTTAAACCTCAGTGGGTTTTCCTCAAAATATGGTTTTATTTTGAATAAGCATTATACAAACATTAAGATGTACAAGTTGGCTTATTTTGTGGGGATGCTGTTCTTCCTCCAACAATCAGACTGCTGTGAGACCAGGTTTGTAACAGAGTGTGTCATTAGCACTTTTTCTGCTGAGGTGCAGCCAACTCAATCTAGACTAATAAAACAAAGCAAAAGGCGAGGTCTTCTTTGTACTTGGCCATGCTGATATTTAACATAAGAGAGCATGTCACTATTCAAACTACAGTGGAAAGACACTTTCCAAACAATGATTTTGAGGACGAAGAGTTTAATGGTAGTGCAAATCTATCTGTTCACTGTCATTAGAACAAATATGGTTTTTTTCTTTTTTTTTGGACACAGCTTCTCACTATGTAGTCAGGCTGCCGATGAATTTTCTAATATTGTGCTCTCCTTCCCTTCCTGTGATGCATCTTAATTATGATTCGTTAATTTTTTTCTATATGGCTAGATATAATTGTTTTGTTTAAGGTTTTGGTATTCAGTATTGATAAGTGAGAGCATTTGCAATTTGTCCTTTGCTATATCTGTCATGTTTTGATAAGAGTCTAAAACCGAATTGTTCGGTGGTCTTCTTTTGCTGTGGAATGGTGAGATGAGACTTGCTCATTCTTGGAAAGTTGGGAATAGCTTTCCAAGGATGTTTTTACGATGTGGTTCTTTGACAGTTTTCCAAATTTCTGCAGTGATCGTTGGACTAGTCATGTTTTCTATCTTTTCTTGCATGGCATCAAGTAATGTATTTTGTGGAAAATCATCTATTTTATTATGAGTTTGAAGTTTTGTAAAAATATAATAGAATCTTCCTTGAATATATTTCTAATGTCTTTGCTAGCTTACATTGTGTCCCTTTTTTTCCCATTGACAAGCTTTAGCCTCGAGTTTCCTCACCACCCAAATTAGCACTGAGGTTTAATCTTGTTACATCTGGTGTGTCTGAGGTCTAGGGATCCCCAGACTCCCCCTTGCTGGGCTTGTCTCTATCTCCAACATAGAAAGAGGAAAGGAGTTAGAGGAGACTAGTGCTAACAGAAAGTAATTTTGTTGTAGGTATTACAAGAGGAAGTAGCAAAGAGCCCCTCCAGAGGAGTGATGGGGCCCAGAGCTGGGATGCCACCGAATCTGGGGCTGCGGTCCTGTTTTACAGGATATGGGTCCCATCTCCAATCCTGAGGGCCGACACTTGATTGATTGGATATTGGGCTTGTTGCTGGGGGTTTGGTCTTGTGGGCTAATAGGGGCTGTGAGTAGGCCTGGCAACCTGCACTCAGAGGGACAGTGCTGCCTGCACAGAGGCAGGTGTCATGGCCACAACCTGCCACTTTCACACCACAGAGCCGCCTGAAGGCCACTTGCTGCTCAGAGCCACACAGAAGCTCATTTTCTACCCTCTAAAAAGGGCCCAGGTCTTTACTCTAACCCTGCTGAGCGTCCCTCTTGTCCCTGCAGTCTATTCTCATTTGGATTTCTTTCTCATTACCTCTTGGGTAGAAGTTTTTGTTGTTGTTGTTTGTTTTTTTCTAGTAAATTCTGCTTTTATTTATTTATTTTTTTTTGTAGTACTGGGCATTGAACCCAGGGGCCTCTCAATGAGCCACATCCCCAGCCCTTTTTTATTTTTTGAGATAGGGTTTTACTAAGTGACTGATTTGCTCAGTGGGGCTTGAACTTGTGATTCTCCTGCCTAAGCCTCCCAGAGTTTTAGGATTATAAGTATGTTAAATTCTGCTGTTTTTAATGTTCAGGTTTCTTGCTCCAATTTCCTTGACTAATTTTGTCCTTCCCGTGTTCTCGAGTCTGCCATGTCACATGTAAGGATAAGTCATTCTTTGCTGTGGTAACGCATGAATTGTGCAACCTCAGTGGTTCAACATAGCGAAATTGTGTCATGATTCCAGGAGAGTCCAAGAGCAGCTTCCTCCGTGTGGGATTTGGGAGTATAGTCTGTATCCATTTTTCCCTCCTTCTCCCTTCAGTGTTGTGGAAGGTGAAGAGAGAATGTAGAAATGGCATCCTGGCTCTTCAGCGCCGTTGGAATTTACAAGGGTCACTTCTCATCACATTTCACTGGGTGGAGCTGGTCACAAAGCTTCCCTAGACATGACTGGAGATGGGGAACCTCCACACAGCTGAATCCCCAGCACCATCTCCCCCACCCCCGCATGCTCTGTTTGTTATCTTTTCGTTCCTGCTGTACATTCCATGGTCCCCTTTGCCCTGCCTTTGCCTTTAGTGTCCAGGTATGAGAAGGTCATTCTCTGTCTCCATTCTAGGTTGATTATAGATTCTTATCCTCCTCCCCAGGAACTGGTCACATCTGTCAGAGAGGAGCACCATTAGGAAAGCGAACTTTTCTTGCTACTATTCACTGCTTCTCATATCAATGCATGCGCTCCCACGGGCACCGCCCCCCCAAACACACACATTGGGAAGAAGAATTGTGAAAAGAGTGGAAACTGAAACCCTTTTCCTACCATACTGAAATGACACCTACTGCATGTGTGAGATTATTGCTGGGGTTAAATAAGATAATGAATATGATATCTTTAGAATAATTCCTGGCTATAATAAGCATTAAAGATTATAGTTATTACCACTGTTCCTTGCTGTAAGCCTCTTTGACACAAAGCATTTATTTTGGTCTTATTCATATTCCTGAGTACCTGAAAATTACAATTTGAAATTGATGTCCATTTGTGTTTTTCCAATTCAAGCCTAGTTTTTCTCTGGTTAGCCAAAAGCATGACTGGATGAAATACCTTGAGGGCTCAGTAATTGTAATGGCCTCTCTCATTAATACCCGGCATTTTTTCACTGTGGTGAGTGTAGGTTAAGCTACTGGCCCACATCTGGGTGTCTCACAGTACTGGCCAGTGGGGGTGGGGCTCTCCTTCCTCGCCCAGTGCTGCCATGGATTCTGTTCCACTTATATCTCTGTCATGGTAGAGGCAGGGAATTAGGATGTGATGAGTCTCACTCTGGCTCCTAATATTTTTTCTGAAAATGATATTTCATTGGCCAAAGCAAGTCAGCTGGTTACATCCATTCCAGATGGGCTAGGGAAGGCAATCCTACCTTGGGCAGGAGGGGAGAGTCACAAAGCCTTGTCTCTGTTACCTGTTGCAGGAACTGGACTGTGTACTTTATGAGATTATGTTAGTTTTCTCCCTGCAACAGCTATATGAATTGGGTGCAGTTTACAGCTCCATTTCACAGATGGTAAAAGGGAGGCTTAAAGAGGCAGAACCAAATCTGAAGCATTTTAAGTAGGCCAAGGCAGGCAAATGCTCCCCCTGCTCAGCTCTGCCTAGCATTGTTTTCTCTGCAGCCCCGGGGGTCCTTTAAGTTCCTACAGTTTAGGTGGTTTTTAAGAATGCTAATTAACTGCTCCTGACTTTGATAAAAAGAAAAATGTCACTTTCCTTTAAGATAATGGAGTATCGCGTTTGTAGCCTTAACCACAAAGAGCATACAATAACATTTCTGCCAATAGAATATTCTTCACTTTGTTTCCTTATTGCAGTTACAGCAAAAAGCGTAAGAAAGTGCCCTTCAAGGGCTCCTTGTTCCCTCTGTGTTGAAAGAAGGCAGCTTCCTCTCTGTAGAAGGCTGTATAGACTCCATCACAGTGTGGGACTCCAGCTAGGACCTGAGAAAGTGCAGTCTAAGAAAGGCGTGTGGCAAGCGCGTGGAGCTTGTAGGTAGAAGGATCTCATGCACACTGTTGCCTCGCAGACAATGTGTGCACTCTCGCTGCAGTATCATAGCTGTTTGTTAAGTGTGCCCCACAACAGGGGTTGTGCAGTACTTTACACACCCCTGTGCAGTCCTTGCAACCACGTAAAGGCGAAGTGTAGATTCTCCTTCCTTTTCTGTAGCATTCTCAGAGCTGGCAAGTGTGCTGCTGCTGCGGAGCAAACAGTTGGTGAGGGAAGTCGTAGGGATTTGCCACTAGGTCTGCCAGCTTTGACATCATTGATGCTTCTACAGTAGGGGGAAAAAGTGGAAAAAATGTTTAACATTTGATATTAATGGAATGAGTGACTAAATTGTGGTACATGTACACAATTGTACTTATTTGAGGGTTTTTCTAACATTCAAAAAAGTGTCGGGGTGTAGAGAAATGTTTAAGATGAGGAAACAGGATGCAGAAGTGCACACAGAGTTGAGACTGTACACTATTAAAACAAACTGGGTAGAAAAGACCGGAAAGAAATCAGGAGAGACTGGAAGGCTAAGCCTAGGTGTTTATCTCTGGGTAGGACTGTGGTGGTTTGCTTCTGCTCCTTGTGTCTTAACTTCCCAGTTCTTTAAAATAAAGTATTTTATTTAAAAGAAAAAAAAAGTTCCCAGGACTCAAAGTGGACAATTATAGTGAGAATTCTTTTTATAACAATTTAATGTTAGGGCTCTAAAAAGTGTAAATATCCAAATACAAACATGTTTAACATTCACTTGAACCTCAGTTTCAAACACAGGCAATCAGATCTCAGATTATGGGAAAATAGTCGGGTATTAGGAAATGGTATATTAATAGATTTTTTTAGATCGTTACTGCTATTTTTTGAGGGCTTATCGATTTTTATTTTGTCCATTTTGCTGGTCTCTTTTTGTAAATGACATATAGTTGTGCATATTTATGAAGTACAATATGATAATTCAGTTATATGCATAATAATCCAATCGGGATAATTAGCATTTTCATCTCATACAATGATCATTTCTTTTTAATTGATGCAAAAAAATTGCACATGTTTATGGGGTACTGTGTGATAGTTCGATGCACGTCTAGATTGTATTTAATGTCCAAATCAGAGTAAGCATACAATTTCAAGTATTTGTCATTTCTCTGTAGTGAAAACATTTCAAAATTCATTCTTGTAGCTTTTTTGAAATATACAGTGCATTCTGGTTATCTGTGGTCAGCCTGCTGTACAGTAGAACACCAGGTCCTACGCGGTCGAACACCAGAGATTTAGTCCTAGAGTTCCGTTGCTGGAAGTTGTAAAGGCACCACATTTGGGAACATGGGCTGTGTGATATGCAGCTGAGGACAGTGTTTCTTGCTTGACGAGTTAAGACTTCTCTGGTCACAGCAACAGAAATAGACTCTTATTAATTTAAGCAAAAAAGGCATTTTGGGAAAGCTAGATAGTATAGTCTAAGAGTGATGCAGGACACCCAAAGGGGCTTCTTTATTGTCTGTTGTTGGGCCACACACATGTCTCACAGATGAGAATCTAGTTGGTCACCTGATCATCCCATAGGAGCAGTGGGAGAATAGAAAGCTTTCTTGATGGACAGTCTGTAGAGACAGCAATGGGGGAGAGGTCTTTTGCAAAAGGAAACACGTGATGGGCAAAGGGTGATGCCATCCAGTGTACCCAGATGTTGACTGGGTTCTCTAATCAGCCACTTCAGACTCCCATCTTGATCAGTTTGTCAGCTATCTACTGATGAATATGTTTCCTGGAATTCAAGGAAGTCTTTTTTTTTTTTTTTTTTTTTTTGGTGCTGGGTCAAGGAAGTCATTTTTTACACCTGCATTTCTCATTAGTTACTATGAAGCGATCCTTGAATTTGTATCTTAACTAGTTTCTTCTTTTTTGTTTCTGTACCTTATAGTCTGTGTCTCTACCCTTGATTATTGCATTAGCCCTCTTACTTTTATTCTTGCCTTGAATCTCTTTCCTACAGTGTAGGCCAAAATGTATTTTTGAGTACATGGACTGAAAAATTCCTAATACCAAGTTTTGTTCTGTGGAAAAATATTCTAGGAGGACTGTGTGAAGAAAAGTCCCAGGACTGTGGGAAATTCTATATACTATAAATTTCTCCTAGAAACTGATAACTATATTAAGACTCAAATAAATTCTACAGTAGAGAAAACTGTTGGTCATTTGTATCTCTTAGAATGTTTTAAATTTGTGTCTTTCAGAATGGATTAAAATATAAATATTTCGTTGTCTTTTAAAATTTATTTTTGACACAAAATTATACATATTTATGGGGCGTTGTGTGATGTTTTGATACATATATACATTATGTATGTTCAAATAGCAATAAAGAAACTTTATTTCAGATGACAGGGAATCCACTGGTAGACAGAGTCCAAGCACCTTGTGATTTAAGGCATTTGCTGCTTTTCCATTTTTCTTTGCCCTCATTGGCATCTTGGCCTTCTCAAGTTAATCTTTTCATGTTCAATATACAGCTGCTTGGAGTAATTAAGGTGGTTTGCTCCTCTGTTTACAAACCGAAGAGGAGACAAGAAAGAGAGAAACATCCCAAGTAATCAAGATCATGGGTTTAGAGTCTTTTCCTGTAGCCTAAGTTGGTTTATTTCACTTGTTTACCCTTCACCATTAACACATGCCAAAGAGAGGGGATGTGGTAGACTGATGGGCTGAAGCCTGTATCTTTGAACTAGTCACTGGCAGGGAAGGTAGGATTATGACCAGCTTAGAGCCATCAAGACTCCATCTGGAGTTAAGAGGTGGGTAGCTTCCTCTGACTCCAGAGACTATGGCAGAGGAATGGATACTTGGACAAAGTTAGATTTCCTTGAACAATTTCATCGCTTTCCCTAGTATATATTATACATTTTGGTCCTTATTTACTCTTGTTCAGATGAGGAGGGGAATAAGTGAGGGGGGAGGGAGAAAGGAAGGGAGGGACAAGAGGAAAAAGAGAATGGAAGGAAAAAATGGAAACAAAGCTTTTGTAAATGAAGGGAAGAGGGGTAGAAGGGAGGGGAGGGGGAAGGGAGGGGAAGGGGAGGGGGAAAAGTAGATGCAAGGTATATTATGTAGAGGTACAAATTCCCTATGATGAATGTTATCATGTATATCTAAAATGTACCACTAAAATAAAGAAATACTAAAGACAGTAAAATAGAAGAAAAGAAAAAAGTTAGATTTTCTTTAAAAAGGAAGAAGAGAGCATTCTGATAAATAGCCAGCAGTGTATTGTGTAACTGGGCTTTCCCAGCATTTTGAGTGTGAATGCCATTTTTCATGGGACATTCAATTCTCAGACTTGAGTTTGTAGACTATATCATGAGGTGTGTTTTAATTTGGCATTCAATGTTTCCACCTTTCATCAAGCTATTTGCTCTCCTTTCTATTTATCAGAACTGTTCTTTTATATTTCAAAGAAGTGGTTCACACTAATATGTTGTGTTGTGTCTATATAGTCCTGCATACATCTGTCTCTTGTATTAATCTGTACATCCCCAGCACAGTGTCTGAAATACAGAAGGGACTCAAGAACCATTTGTCACATTCATTCTCAGAATTCAGTTCACATGTCATGCCTTCTGGTCTTTCCCCACAATTGCTCTTCCTTGTCTTTCCACAGTACTCTCCTTGTTTTCTTAGGTGACCTGTTTGATCCTGTTTTGATATCTTGTTGCTGTTGTTTCTCACTAAGCTGGAAGCTTTGCATCCTTGCAGCGCTAAGGGCTTACTCATTTCTGTGTCCTGTCTGCATTGTTCTTAGTGTTTTGCAAATAGCAGGAGTAGATCTCATCAGGAGTATGGCAGTGAGGCTGTATATGCTGTTCTGAAAAGTATCACAGATGGAATTTCTTTTTCCTTTTTTAATCACCACTTAAATTGGGGTTTCCCATGTTAAATATCTAACTGTAGACTTGTAATCATGCCTTCGTGATGTCAGAGATTTTTCTGTGTTAGCAAAAGTCTGACATGGCTTTAGAATAAGTTTATGGTAATTTATCTTTAGTTCCTTGATTCTTGAGCCATACCTATGCCACGGCGTGGTCGTATGTATCAAAGTCAAAGTCCCATGTGGAAGGCATACCACCTTATTGAGTAAAGATATCGTTCATTCAACAGATATTTATTGATCATCACTGTCACAGGCTGAGTCCCTGGAAGCAGATGCTGACAGTAACAAACTGAATACTTATAGGACGTGCTCTTGGCATGGGCACACATGGAAGGCAATGAAAGGAACAGGACTAAGTAGGGGGCGTTGAGCTGTGATGCATTTCCCATGAAGACTTCAGCTGGTTCTGCTTTGGGCTCTGGAACTAAGGTACATTCAGAGCTGTCCTGCAATGAGGAGAAAGGGCTGAGTGAGCCTTTATACCTTTGCGCTGATCTGTCATTGGAACTGGACTTCTACTGGGAAGTGGTGTGACCTTCAGCTGAGGCAGTGTCAAGGGGAAAAAGGCCTAGAGAGGTCCCAGGCTTTTGCTATCAGCTGGTGTCCACCACACCTACTATGAGCAGGCCCTCTGCTAGATATATGAGCAGGCCCTCTGCTAGATATATGAGCGTAGGTAGGAAAAGAGTTAAGCCGTTACAGTAAAATTGGTATCTTTGATAGTAGATGAGGTATTCATA
Source organism: Hystrix cristata (assembly GCA_004026905.1). Lineage (NCBI taxonomy): Eukaryota > Metazoa > Chordata > Mammalia > Rodentia > Hystricidae > Hystrix > Hystrix cristata. Next base: position 98,541 of record PVJO010002055.1, read on the forward strand.
GTGTGGCTGGCTAGAGTGTAGCATTCATAAGTGAGATTGGCTAAGAGCTGGAGTTGGAGGAAGTCATGAGAGCCAGACTTGAAGGCTAAGGAGTTGTTAGCAAGCTAAGGAAAGTAAGAATGTTGTGTGTGATTGCCAACATTGATATAGAGTGTGGCACTTTCAAGGAAGTAAAGTAAGTTGTTAATGTCTAGAGTATCCCTAGGAGAGGGGGTGAAGCTTGTAGATAGGATGGCCAAGTAATTTGTTGCCTATACTGTGATATTCCTGACAGTGATTACAGAATTATTAATGTTGGGAACAGAAAATGAAAACCTGGACAAACTGTATAGTCACCCTAACTTATAGGGCATGATTAAACAGAGTTGGGCTCTGTCTCAGCATCAGTGTAAATTGCCAAGTGAACTCTTCCCATGGTTTTTGATTTAGTGTGGATTTAGATGTTAGATTCATGTATATTCATGTGTTGGCTCTATCATTTACTAGTTGTTAACTCTTGAACAAGTAACTTACGTTTTCTAAGTCTCAATTTTCTTATCTGCAAATTGGAGACAATAATAATCCTTTATGATATTATTTTAATGAATTAATACATGTACTTAAAATAGTTCCTGGGGCAGAGTAAATCCTCAGAAAGTATGAGCTGCTGCTGAACAGCAATGTCAGATGTGGGTTTTAGAGTGATCACTCAGGATGCAGAGTGAACCAAATGAAGGCCAGTAGAACTCAGTGAGATACTAGTTAGCATATGAGGCTATTTACTAGGAAACTAGTTAGACACTATGAGTTTAATGAATGCCCTCCAAAGTTCCTTGTATAAAGGTTTGTTCCCAGGATGATGGTCCTGGGAATTGCTGTGGGCTTTTAGGAGGTGGGGCCTTATTGGAGGTCCTTAGGTCGGAGGAGGGGTTCTTTGACGGGGAAAGTGGGACCATGCTGGTTCTCTCCATCTGCTTCCTGGCCCCAGATGTGAGCCCTCCCTCTGACTTGTGCTCCTGCCATGATGTCTCCAAAGCAATGGAGCTGTCTGATGCTGGACTTGAACCTCCAAAACCATGAGCTCAGTAAACCATTTCTTCATAAGTAGCCTGCCTCTGATATTTCACTGTAGTGATGCGAAACTGGCTAATCCATGGGGAAATCCTAGTGAGATGATGGACATTTGGATCAGACTTGTAGCTGTGAGAAAGGGAGACATGGAAAGTCCCAGAGGTTATGATAATGTTGAGTCCGGGCCTTGGTGGAACATCAGAAGCAGCAGGAGTGAAAGCTACTGTAGAGGTTTAAACTTGGGCAAAGGGCAGATGGTCGTACCAGTGACTGAGAAGAAGCCTGGGGGAAATCCAAGGGGAGAAGCCCAGTAGGCAGCTGGGGTAAGTGTCTAAAGTTTAGGAGCGGGGTCTAGGAATGATGGAGTTAGGAATCATTAACAGGTAGGTAGAATTGAAATGGGAAGGGTGCTATGAGGAAAGGAGGTTTGGGGATATCCCAGTGGGTGTTGGGTGGTATGGAAAAGGGGAATGCAGAGGGCACTCCCATTTTAGCTTGGAGTGTTGCCTATAAGAGAAATCTTTGCTCCACCCACTGTGTTAGTTTTCAAGTGCTGCCCTAACAAATTATCCTAAATTGAATGGCTTAAAACAATAGAAATTTATTTGCCCCTAGTTCTGGATGCCAGAGGTCCTGAATCAGGATGCCAGGAGAGCCATATTCTCTGAAGACTTTAGGGAGGAATTTGGCCCATACTATAGTATAATAAAGACTATCCCGTGTCCTGGAACCAGCTTCAAACATCCTTGAAATTTCTGTAGTGAAGGAGTGTCTTTCTTATGCTAATAAAGTGCCCTTGGTGGGCGTCTCCCAGGAAGCTTCAGCATGGAGGGTGTTTACCAAGAGGACTGACTCTGTGATTAAAGGGTTGGAAGTTTAGGCCAGCCCAACCCCTGGAGAGGGGAATGTTGGGTGCAGAGTGGAGACTGGATTCATTCCTGTAGCTCAAGATTTAATCAGCCATGCCGATGTAATAAAACCCCTTATAAAAACTCTGGACACCCCAGCTCAATAGCGCCTCCTACTGGGGGAACATATTGGTGTTCTTGGAGGGTGATGCTCCACAGTTCCATGGGCAAGGGCGTGGAAGCTCCACGTCTCTCCCTTCCCTAGACTTCACCCTGCATAGTTCTTCCAGTCCGGTGCTGCTGTGTTGTATCTTTTACAGGCATATACTTTAGAAGTCTACTGCTTTGAAGCTTGTCAGATGTGGTACTCAATGCATTTTGATGTGAAAATTTGTACTGGTACTTGTCCCTTGTGTGGTACTCATCACAAAAGCTAGAACTTGTGGGTGTTGATTGCCTCATGACTCACTACCTTTTCCAGCCAAAACAATTTGTTTGGTACACAAGAGATAACATCAAGAATCAACAAATGGGATCGTATCAAATTAAAAAGCTTCTATTCAGGAAAGGAAACAACAGAATGAAGAGACAATGCACAGAATGGGAAAACATTTGACCAGCTATTCCTTGGACAGAAGATTAATATCTAGAACACATAAAGAAATAAAAAAAATTAGACTCCCCCAAAATAAAAGACTCAGTCAAAAAATGGGCAACTGAAATAACAGACACTTCTCAGAAGAAATACAAATGGCTAATAAATACATGAAAAAGTGTTGAACATCTCAGGCCATTAGAGAAATGCAAATTAAAACAACACAGATCCCCTGTCATCAAGAACTCAAAAACTACAAATGCTGGTGAGGTTGCCTGAGTGGGGGGCTGGGGGCGTTCCTTTTTCACTCTTGCTGAGAATGTAAACTAGTACAGCCATTGTGGAAATCAGTATGGAGATTCCTCAGGAAACGAAAACAAATTCCATTTGACTCAGCTATTTCCCTTGTATATATCTTTCCGAGAGTTAGAGACATCATATTACAGCCATACATGCATACCTATGTTTATAGCAGCACAATTCGTAATAGTTAAATCTTTGAAGTGGCCTATATGTCCATTAACAGATGAGTAGATAAAGAAAATTTGATATTTATACACAACAGAGTACTACTTTCCCCTAAAGAAGAATAAACTTGAGTCATTTGTAGGAAAATGGATGCACCTTATGACTATAATGTTAAGTGAATTAGACAAACAAGCTTGAATATCACATGGTTTCTCTTATATGGGAAACTCAAAATATAAATAGCAAAATAAAAGATAGATGATGGGGGAGGATGGGGAAAAATGCAACTACAAGGGAAGGGAGGGAAAGGGATATAGAAAGAATTAAGATGTGTTATGTACATTTTCCAACTCCTCACAATGAATATAATCATTCTGTACTGCAAACATATACTGATGATGAAAATAAAATGAAAAAAAATATTTGTTTGGTACTCATCATGCCTCTTGGAACCAATTAACTGTGTGTGTCAAGGTACCACTGTATAGAGTTATATTCTTTACATAGTTATAGCCCCTGTATATAACCTATCTCTCTCTCTTTTTCTTTCCCTTCCCCTCCCCTCCCCCCTCTCCCCTCCTCAACTCCCCTTCCCCCCCTCACTCCCTCACCTTACCTTCCCTCTCCTCTCTTTGTGTATACATATTTACATACGTATATAATTATATAGTATAGTTATAGCCTATATATTATGATTTCATATATGTGATTAGAACTTTAAATGCAGTGCATTCATTGAGTTCTATGAGTCATTCTAATGAATTATCAAGCTTGCTAAATTTGTAGCCAGTGGGGCAGATTTCTGAGTAGTGTGGGGTACCCAAAACTTGTGGCTAGGGTGTGGGGGCAGTCACACGAAGCCCTCTGTCCTGAACTTATTAGAACTACAGTTACTTGAGTAATTAATGTCAGAATTGAACTGTGGGACACCAAGCTGGTGTTGGGGAACAGTGTCAGAATGGACATGTTTTTATCTTAGCCTCTGGTGGTGCCAGCAGGCCTTGGTGCGCCTTGGCACATCCTCCTATCTCTGCCTCCGATGGCACTTGGTGTTCTCTCGTGTGTCTTCTTGTAAGGATGCTAGTTACTTTGGCTTAAGAGTCTACCCTAGTGTGGTACAACCTTCTCTTAACTAATTATGTCTGCTACAACCCTGTTTCCAACTTTGGTCACTTTTTGAAGTTCCTATGGTTAGGACCTCACAATTTTTTTAGCAGGATACAATTCAACTCACAGCCCTCTCGATACACACATTTCTCATTCACCAAACAGTATTTGGCCTGCTTGTTTTGAGCCCAGATCTGCATTGGGGCCATGAGGGAAACTAGAGGAGTAAGTCAGAGTCTTGCCCTCCTCCCTAGAAGGGAAAATGAGAACTAAACACACTGTAGATATTTGAGGCTGGTTTTTATTTATGCCACAAGATAGTACGAAACACCAGAGTGATTGAGAAGATAGAACGATCACTTCTGAGTTCAGTAGTCATTCAGGATTCAAGGAACAGAAGATGATTTAAGTTAGACTTTAAAAGGAAGCTGGGATTTTGACAGGTGGAGATGAGGGAAAAATACCAATGAAGATTTTAAGATAGCAAAATGATTTTTGTATGTGGATTCGCATAGAATTTATTCTTTAAAAAATTATCTCATTAAGTAGACTATGAAATATAGATAGGTACCTGCATCAGACCTAAATGCACCAGCCTGCAGCCATCCCCAAAATGAGTGGAGAGGTTGAAGAGCACGAGGCAGAGCCTTGTAGATTGTATTTGACCTGATTTCAGTAAAAAACGTTTGAGGTGAATGGGTTCCCAAACATGCAGAGTTAACGTGCATGTAAATAAATAGAACCTCTCTGGAAGAATATAAAACACTGTCCACAGTGTCTGTGGATGACTGAGAACAGGGATGAGAGGGAGCCTACATTTCTCACTGTATGTGTGAGCTAGTTTCAGCTCTTTCAAAAAAACAAGTTACTATTTTAACTGACCTTTTACAGTTTGAGATATCTTGTTTTTCTTAACCAAAGCAACAGACTTAGAGAGTCCCAGTCATACTGTGTTCAGTAAAAGTCCATAGTTATCCAGAGTACTGCTTTTATCAGTCTGCTTACTGAACAATGGCAGGTCCCATACAGAATGCCATGGTCCTTGGTCCATGGTCCATAGTCCCTAGTTGCCCCAGACTTCTCACCTCTCCCTGTTGGCCAAGGTCACAGTCCAGCCAGTGTCCTAGGAGCAGCTCCGAGCCTGCCCATGCTATGCTGCCTGGAATCGCTTTGCTCCGTGTGCACGGGAGCTGCAGAAATCATCCTTCATGGATTGAGTGTGCACAAATGCTTGGCCACGTGAAGACTTGGCACCTACCACCAAGACCCACATGTGGGCGCGTTATCCCTCAAGTGATGCATGAAGGCTGATGTCTGTCCTGGCTGATGCTGAGAAATGGCGTGGAACGAGAACTCACGCCGTTTCTTTCAGTGGCTCACTAGCCTCTTTGACCTCATCCCTTTGGTGTTGATTTTGGAATTTCTTCTCAACATTCAGAGAGTACTTACTTCTTTCTCTATCAGGGTATCAGTGACGTTTTATCTTTTATTGCTGATCTACGGCAATGTTTTCCAGGCTTTGTTAGTCAGTGTCTGTTTTTGATAAGCCTGAAATATGCTCTCCTAAGTGGAATCTTTCAGATTCTGATCTAGGTAGTGGGGGACATGCCAGGTCATACACCCATTATTGTCATTGTGTCTACATCTACCACATTTGTTTTTGTAACTTTTCTATATCCTAAGAAGATAGGGATAATTTTTTATTTGAATTAAGACCCACAATGAGAGACAAGGAAACATATATATAAGTATAAATATGAACATAAATATGTGTGTCTATGTGGGCATATATGAACGTGCGCGCACACACACACACACACACACACAGACACACATATATATACACCTATATATATGCGCATACTTAACAAGGTTACAAGTACATGTATTATACCCTCATATATTCCTTTTTATCTCTTGGTCTTGCCTTATTTTTGCTTCAGTTTTGTTTTTTCTCAGTACCTTAAAAAAATAACAAACTTCTTTGCATCTTAAAGAGGTAGATATTCTGAATTGTGGTCAACTGTTAGGGTCAGATCGTTGTATGGAAACCATTAAGCTTCCCCACTCCTGACACCCCGTCCTGCCCTCACAGCACATAGGAAGCCCTGGTTCCATTCCCAAAGAAATCGCTCCTACCTGTCTTTCCTACAAGTCTCTCCTAGTTTTACAGAAAACCGAGGACAAAAGGACTCTGCTGCAGGTTCTTCTGATTTTTTTAAAAAGATCCTTGTCTTGCCTTTCTTAATTTTCCCCTGCCTCCTGGGATTGTGTAGACTATAATAGAGGAGGGAGGTGAAGCAGGGGTCCCCCATGGGTTATGCTGTAGTGTAGGCATTTACAGCATGCAAGCTTATTTATTCATAGGTGCCTTTTGTATTTTTCTTACAAACATACCCCCTTCAGCCCACTCAGTGAGGGAAATAAGCAGTTTCCCCTCAGAGTCAGTGAATGTATATTGTTTTCAATACTGAGAGAAATACAGAAATAGTTTTAGTGGGATAGAAAAGCCTAGAATAGTGAATAAGACAATGTAGCATATAACAACGAAATAATGACTAAACAATCAGAAGGATTGCAGGTGGGAGATTGGAATGATCATTGGGAACTACATATAATAGATATACAGAACAACAGCAGATTGCATACAGCATGGTAGTCCTATGATATTATATCATCTAGCAATGTCATAGTCCAGTGATGGCGAACCTTTTAGAGATGAGTGCCCAAACTGCAACCCAAACCCTACTTACTTATGACAAAGTGCCAACACTGCATTTAAACCTGATACTGAGGTTTTCTTGGAAAAAATAACTCATTCATTAATATCTTTTTATCTTAAAAACAAATAACACACCCGCCATAGGTTCACCACCGCTGTCATAGTTTCATTGTGCTCTTAGTCTATGTAAGTGTGTTCTATGAAGCTTGCACAACAAAAAGTTACTCAAGGACACATTCAAGAGAGTATATCTTTGTTGTTAAGCGATATGTGGCTATATAAACTATGATGCAGTTAGAACCTCCATGACTGCATTTTATAGGAGAGGGAATGAAGCAGGAGATGGGAAGAGATTTGCTGGAAATCAAAGCACATTAGACTGAAAACCATTTGATTCCAAGTCCTCCCCAGGTCCCAGATTGACCAGATAATATTGCAAAAACTTGTGAGACTCACCTCCTCCTTTTCTTGCTTAAGAAACTTCATGGTGGAGTAGAACTTGAAAGTAAGCCTTTAAGAATAGTTCAGAGTTAAATAAGAAGATGACCAGGCAGTTCATACAAAGGGAACCAAGTACAGACAGGTGGGAATAGTTTCTGTATTTTACAAGCAGTAGGACAGATGGAACTCTTCAGGAGGAAGTGGGTGTGACAGTTAAATTTAATTGTCAATTTGTTTGGTTTGGGAGCTGGCTAAGTGATCCATAAAACATGCTTCTGGGTATGTCTGGGTGGGTCCTGGAGTTGTGACATTGGGTAGAATGTCTAGTCTCTGGCCCTTTCCTCTTAGGCACTATTCCCCAACTCTTTCCCAACTGGCATGAGCTAAGCAGTTTTGTTCCCCCACACTGTTGGCCATGATATTGCTGCCTTGGAGCCAGCCTTCCATGGACTGAGCACTCTGAAACTGTGAGCCAAAAGTAAACCTCTCCCCCTTTAGGTTGTGGGTGTCTGTCAGGTAATTTGTTCCAGTAATGAGAAAGTTGACTAACATAGTGGGTACTGTAGGGGTTGGTGGAAGGTCCGATGTTACAAAAGCTGGATTCTGGATTACTGAGAAGCTGGGCCTGGCACTGAGATGTGGTCTCAGGCAATGCGAGGAACTGAAGGCAGTTGAAAAGTGGGTGAGATTACTGGTATGGTTGATTCAAAGCTGTACTTTAGCTGTACTATAAGAGGTAAATGACAAAGAGGATCTCAGAATGAAGGAGGCCAACAGAGAGAATGTCTCGTAGAAGGCAAATCTAGTTAAGCCTCTAGATTTTTAGGCATATTTGAGCTCTAGGTAATGGTTTTCTTTGTTCTTCACTTTTATTCTTTTATTCATCTTGAAACTGTGATCTTGAGCAAGGGAAGTGACCTTCATCAGTTGAGAAAAGTAACTGTACAAAACCAGGCCTGGTGACACATACCTGTAATCCTAGCACTTGGGATGCTGAGACAGGAGGATGGAGAGTTTGAAGCTAGCTGGGCTCTATAGGCAGGTCCTTTCTTTAAAAATAAAGTAACCATACAATCCTTTGTTAAAATTGCTGCACTTTTTTTAATCTGAGAAGAAGCTGCTAAATTCATTTGACTAGAATGTGATGAGGGATTATATTAAGGTAAGAATGTGACCTATCTATCCCCATTCTTCTAAGAATAAACAAGTCATGAAGTTCTTGAGTATGATTTCTAAAAATTATGAAAGTTAGAAAGGTGCTTTAAACTCTCAGATATAATTGTCTATGTTGACAGCCCTTGAATCCCTGAAAATGAATAATTGGAATTATTATGAGTTTGTCATATTTGTTCAATTCTAAGAAAGGTGGAGTGGCTGTATTAACCTCAGATACACTAGACCTCATCCTGAGGACTGTAGCAGTATGAATAAAGGAAGATATTACATAATGCTAACAGATTCAGTTCTCCAAAAAGACATCATAATCCTATGGGCATGCACCTGAGAACGGAGTTCATAATACATAAAACAAAATGTGGGTGGAACTCAGAGAAGTAGACAGACCCACAGTTTGAGACAAGGACGTCAGCACTCTTCCCAGTTATTGACAGAATTAGTACACAGAAAATCAGCAGGGACATAGAAGTGAACAGCACCGTAAACTAACTGGATCTACTGACATTTGTAGAACACTTCGCCCAACAATAAGAGGACATATAATCTTCTCAAGCCCTTGTGAAACATTCACCAAAGTTGACCATATCTTTATTCATAAAGTGAACCTTAACCAATTTATTTAAAATTATATGAAGTGTGTTGTCTGACCGTAGTGGAATTCAACTAGAAATCAGTAATGGAAAGATAATTAGGAAACTACAAATGCTGAACATATACTCCTAAACAATCTGCAGGTCAGAGGACATTTCTTGGGAAATTAAAGAACATTTTTAACTGAATGAAAATAAAACATACAATTTGTGGGATGTAGATAAACCATAGATAGAACTTACTGGCATTAAATGTTTGTATTAGAAAAGAGGAATTGTGTTGAACCGGTAGTCTCAGCTTTTACTTTAAGAAATAGAAAAATGAAATTCTCAGTTTAAGTAGGAAGAAAGAAATAATAGAGATCAGTGAAAATCAATGAAATAGAGCATAGAAAAACAGTGGAAAGAATAAATGAAACCAAAAATTGTTGTTCTGAATAAAGTTCAATAAAGTTGATCTAGTTAGACTAGGGAAAAGTAGAAGACACAAATTATGAATATCTGAAATAAAAGAGGGGATAGATAATCACTACAGACTCACAAGTAATTAAAATGTTTTTTAAAAATACCAAAAGCACTCTGTATATGAATTGGATAACTTGCTTAAAGTGTAGTAATTCCTTGAAACCCACAAATTACCAAAACTCACCATATAAGAGGCAGAAAACTGGGGTAGTTTTGTATATATGAAGAGATCCAGGCAGTGCAAGGACTTACCCAGGATTGTTCTGGGACACCTGGGCCACTGGTCGGGCAGGGTGCTGTTGCTCACCCCACTTTGGAGACTGTTTCCCTGGCCAGTCTTCATGCTCAACAGTTGGATAATGATGTCCTAACTCTGGAACAGAGAAAATTTTATGATGATAATTGTTTTCTTTGACATTAAAAATTTGGCATCTGATGCTGGTATTCAGTGCTTTAGGGATGAGTTTGAAAAAAAATCTTCAGACAGGAGGTGAAACCACCAGGATTAGTGTTGAGAGACTTGTTCACTGTGAAGTCAGAATATACTCCAAGTGAGGAAATGATTTCAGGGATCTCATATTCCACAGATGAGATGCCCTTTAGACGCTGCACTCGTCTCCAGATTCTGACATGTGTGGAGTGCTATATTTGACCTAATAACCAGGCACACAGTGCCGATAAACAAACCTCTAGATACTGGCAAGAAGATGCCATGTCACCCCTTGCATCAGGATCTCTGCTGTTCCCCTTCTGGTTCACCAATCACATCATTGGCATTTGGACTGAGGTGGAGCACATTGATGGGAACAGTGGTTCCTGGCCACCTGCAAAAGCCCCTTGATTCTACATGGTTACTCTCAGTGGGAGGGTGGAGTTAAGCTAATATTCCCTGGGATCCAGGACTGTGATGGGGCAGCGCCCATGTGCACCTTGTAACAGAGAAGGGAGACACTGTTTTCTTTCATTCTTTGCTCATCCATGGATCTGGGCAGATCAGAGGTCTAGGATTCTGGAAAGCAGTTTTCTGCCATTATGCCAGTGCCAGCTACCACTACATCGACGTGAAGGGCAACAGTCAAGAAGGCATTAAGAAAGAAATGAGAAATGCAGTAGAAAAATTCAGCTTGACTGCAGATGGCACCAATTTGAAGAATATTTGGAAGTTTCGACCCCAGCATGTGAAAGGAGAAAGAATTAGCCTTTGAGATAGCTCTTCATTGTTAACTCTTGCTTTTTTTTTTTTTTGTTAACTCTTTTAAAGGAAATCAAAACAAAACTATGAGTCAAGGAAAATACTTTCTTATTGGGATAGTGTAATCTTTTATATCACTTTTTAAGAATATCGAGAAACATGTATTAGTGACTGAATTGCTGTTTTGAAGTGCAATGCTGTTGCTTTAATGAAGGTAAAACCAGTGAAAGTAAAATATTACTGTTTTAAGAAAAACAAATACAGGGTTACAAATAATAAAAGTGATTGGTGTATAATAATAATAAAATTGAGAAAAACATCAGGTCCGTAAAGTTTCACTGGTAAATTCAGTCAAACATTTAAAAAATGCTGTCAGTTCTGTACAATCTCAAAAATAGAACACTTCCCACTTATCTTGTGAGGCCTATTTTATTAGCTGTGATAATAAAACCAGATAAAGACATAGCAAGAAACATGTAGACCTTCATGAACATAGATGCAACAGTCCTCAAAAATACCAAATTAAATGCACAAATGTATAAAACTTTATTATGGCCAAGTGGGGTTTACCTCAGGAATGTATGGTTGGTCCAGCAGTCACAAATTAACCAATGTAATTTCCCATACTAAGCGACTGAAGAAGAAACACCATGGCTTATATCAACTAGTATAGAAATGCATATGGAAAAATTCAAAATCTGCTAATGATAAAATATCAAATACAAATATTAGAAATGTAATTTGATAAAGGGCACCCAAAAGGCCCATACAACTAACTTATCTAATAAAAGACTAAAAGCTTTTCCCCTAAGATTGAAATCAAGGCAGGAATGTCCTCCTCTGCTACTTCTACTTTAGCTTGGATTGGAAATCCCCTAGACAGTGCAAGAAGATAGAAAAAAATGAAAGACATACAGATTGGAAAGGAATAAATAAACCTCCCATTTGTAGGTGACGTAATCATGTGTGAAATGTTGAAGTGTCTATGAAAAAGCTCCTAGAACTAGTAAATGAATATGTCAAAGTCTCAAAATACAAAAATATATAAAAGTTTATTGTATTTTTATGTACTTGTAGTGACCAATTGAAGACTGAAATTGAGTAAACACTACTTAGAGATAAACCGAACAAAGCATGTGTAGGACCCATATGCTGAAAAATGCAAAACATGAGAGATTTTTTAAAAGATCTTTAAGTGCAGGGACGTCTCATATTCAAGATTGTGAGAGTTAGTTGTCAGTTCCCTCCATGTTAATCCATAGGTTTAATGCAATCCCATTTCCAACCTTTCAGCAAGGTTCTTTTGCATACAGATAAGCTACTTTAAAATTTACGCTGAAAAGCAAAGAAACTAGAGTATCTAAAAGTTTTGAGAGAAGATATAGTTGGAAGAACCACACTACCTGATTTAAAAAATTGTTATAAAGCTACTATAATCGAGATAGTGTGGTATTGACATATATATTTAGGTTGAACTCTAATAGAATAGAGAGTCTAGAAAGGAGCCACACAAATATGGTCATTAGATTTTGGACAAAGGTGTAAAAGCTATTCAGTGGAGAAAGAATTTTCTTGTCAACAAATGGTGTTAGAAAATTTAGACTTCACACATATGAAGTCATACAACCAGATGTAACCTTGGCTACTTGGGAGGCTGAAGAGAGAGAATCCCTCGAGACTAGGAGTTCAAGACCAGTCAGGGTCACATATTGAGACCCTGTCTCTTGAAAAGAAAGAAGGAGAGGCAGGCAGAGATAGACACACACACATACAGACAGACAGACAGAGACAGACTGACTGATGGACTAGGGACCAAATCATAAAGCATATGCTCTTTTGTGTCTGGCTTCTTCAACGTGTTGTTCTCGGGACTGATGCATGTTGTTGGATGTAGCAGTGCAGTACTTTATTCTTTCTTATTCTTCTTTATTGGCTCCAAGATACTGTGATTGTGTTTATCCATTCACTTATTGGTGGACATTTAGATTGTTTCCAGTTTTGAGCTTTGATAAAAAACACGCTGTCAACATTCTTAGGTTTCTTTGTGAACCTCTGCTTTTATTTTTTGGTAAGTACCCAGGAGTATATTTGCTAGGTGAATTTTGTTTTTGTTTTTGGTTTTTTTTTTGGTGCTGGGGATTGAACTCAGGGCCTTGGCTTGTGAGGCAAGCCCTCTAACCACTAAGCTAAATTCCCAGCCCTGCTAGATGAATTTTGTAAGAAACTCCCACAGCAGTTTTCTGAAGTGTTTGTGTCATTTTATACTCCCACTAGCTACATATATTTTCTCTGTAGCCTTGTCAGTACTTGCCATGGTCGGCGCTTTCTGTTTTTGTCACTGTAAGTGGGTTGTGGGGTCTCATTGTGGCTTTGATAAACATTTCCCTAACACCTGATTATGATAAACAACTTTTTATGAGTTTATTGGCCATTCACATATCTTCTTTTGTAAAATGCCCAGTCAGTGATTTACTCATACTTATTTGAATCCTCTGTCTCATCATTATTGCTTTGTAGGAGTTTTCTATATATTTAGAATACGTCATTTCTTTAGTTATAGTTATAATTATCACCATATTTTTATTACTGCATTGTTGCTTGCCTTTTCACTGTTTTAATATCTTTTGATGAACAGCAGTTTTAAATTTTGACAGAGTCCAAGGTATTTTTTTCTTTTCTGATTAGTAGTTTTTAATATCCTGTTGAAGAAATCATTACCACCCTCATAGAAGATGTTCTATGTTTTCTTCTAGAGATTTTATTTTATATTTAGGTTTATAACTCACATCAAATTGTTTTTTAAGTGTGTTGTACACTCCATAATACAGGAGTATTATGAGAGTCTTACAGCATTACGGGAGTTTCATTCTTTTTCCTGGAGACTATCCAGTTCTTCTAGCACCGTTTATTGAAAAGCCCTTCTTCTCCCCACAGTATTGCGGTAGACCCTTTGTCACACATCACTTGACACTGATTCTATTTCTGCGTTTCTGTTCCATTTTACCCATCTTTGAATGTTTTAGATATTCTTTTATAGTTAATATTTAATACAGTTTTAAAAACAAATTAAAAATGAAAATTAATGAAAGTTACTGGCTCTGGTAGGTGGAAAATATTTACTTCCAGGTTTAAGTAAATTAAGGTTCGGATTTACTTCCAAGTTATGACTCTGGAAATGGATTTGATAGACTGTGTTTGGCACTTTTATGGGATTATATAGATGAATAAGACGAATCCTCTCCTTGAGGAACATATGGACTAGTGAGAGAGACACAGCATGTGTATAGTAAGTCTGTGTTTATAGAAAGTCTCTGTTCTTTCCCCAGAATAGCAAAAGCAATTTTGGGCAACAAGAAGAGAGCAGGAGGCCTAGCAACACCTGACTCCAAGCTATGCTACAAAGCAACAGTGATAAAAAATGGCATGGTACTAGAACAAAAACAGATACGTGGATCAGTGGAACCAAATTGAGGATATAGAAATTTCCCCAGACACATTCAACTATTTGATCTTTGACAGAGGGCCCAAAAGCATATGTTGGAGGAAAGATAGCCTATTCAGTAAGTGGTGCTAAATCTTTGTAGAAGATTTAAACTGGACCCTTATCTCTCACCATATACTAAATCAAAATCAAAATGGATCAAAGATCTAAACATTAAAAAAGAAACACCAATCAGTAGAGTGAAGAGGCAACCTACAGAATGGGAAAAAAAATTTGCCAGTTACTCCTCAGACAGAGAACTAATATCTACAATATACAAGGAACTCAAGAAAATGAATCCACCTAAAATTAAAGACCAAGTTAAGAAATGGGCAAGAGAAATGAACAGATATTTCACAGAGGAAGGAATACAAATGGTCAACAGATAGATGAAAAAATGCTCAATATCTCTGGCCATTAGAGAAATGCAAATTGAAACAATGCTAAGATTCCATCGTAGTCCAGAAAGAATGGCAATCATCAAGAAATCAAACAATAACAAATGTGGCATGCTGTGGAGAAAAAGGAACCCTCCTTTGTTAGTGAGAATGTGAACTATTTACAACTGTTATGGACATCAGTGTGGAGATTTCTCTAAGAGCTGAAATTAGAAATTCCATATGACCCAGCTATTTCTTTGTTAGGTATCTTTTCCCCCAAAGAGCTTAAGTCATGATACTACAGTGATATATGCATACCAGTGTTTATAGCAGCACAATTCATAATAGTTAAATACTGGAAGCAGCCTGTATACCATCAACAGGTGATTAGATAAAGAAAATGTGGTATCTATATATAATGGAACACTACTCAGCTATAAAGAATGACACATTTGTAGGAAAATGGATGCACCTGGAAAATATAATGTTGGGTTAAGATAAAGCAGACACACAAGCTTAAATATCACATGGTAGCTCTCATTTGAGTGAGGCAAAGTACAAACAAAAAAATGATAAAAAATGGATAGGAGACAAGGAGATGGATCTCATACAATAGGGAAGTGGTCCAAGGGAAAAAGGGTGAGGGATGTGGTGGAGGGGAAGGGGAAATAAGAATGAAGTTATACCATCTACAGGAACCTAATCACCTCAATTAATATGAATATTATATGCCATAACATGAGCTAAGATTAATAATATCAGTAAGAATGAAAAATGAGATAGGGGAACTGGAGGAGGGAGGAGAAGGGAGGAGTGAGGGGAGGAGGAGGAGTATAGGGGAACTGCGGGAGGAAGGAGGACGAGGGAGGGAAGGGGAATGGGCTTAAAAAAAGAAGTAAGCTGTAGCATGTACATGTAACCACTCCCCAAAATGATGGTAAACTGTGTGAACTGCAAACATGAACCAAAACAAACAAACAGAACCCCAAAACAGTCTGTTTTCTCAGCATGACATGGTGCATTCCCCGAGGCACTGTAGTGTGGTAAGTCAAGTGACTGAAGGTTTTCCAAGTAGATATTGCTCTCAAGCAGTTAGAATTAAGAGATAGAGTCTGGAAGTTGAGTGTGGTTGGTGCATGCCAGTAATCCCAGCACTCTGGAAGGCTGAAGCAGGCAGATTGAAAGTTCAAACTCAGCCTGGGAATTTAGGCCACTTAGTGAGACCCTTGTCTCAAAACTTAAAAAAAAAAAAGGGGGGGGGCTGGGGCTGTAGTTCAGTGCAGAGGCTCTGGATTCAATTCACAGTACCACAAATAAAAAGAGAACTATATAGAGAGTGATAGAGAGGGAGGGAGTGAGGGTGAAGGAGGGGGAGAGAGGGAGGGGGAAAGAGAGGAAGAAAGCACATTTGGGAAAGAAGATTGAATGAGAGATTTTATATTCTAGTGTGATAGTTATAGAAGACATGAGAATGTATTGAATCTGGGAAGAGGAATCTTTTGTTTTTTTTCTCTGTTCTCAGAGTTGGAGACTCTGAAGACCAAATCTGAAGCCCTTGCAAAGTGATCGGTTTCTCTTGGAAGCAGAGGAAGGTTTTAAAGGTGGTTAATTGCTCTAATCTCCATGCTCTTTCCAAATGTGCCCCTTAGATTCTAGTGTGGCATTTGAGAAGATGTTTGGCACTGATGGCGAGCATACTGATTTGGAATATTTAGAATCTGTGTGAACAAACAGCTGAGTTAGAAGAGGCAGAATTGTGGGCTAACAGGAGGCACTAGCCAAATTGGACTAAAATCAAAATAGGACAGTTGTGCAACTCAACAAGTATTGAAAACAAAATATGCGGGCATTGTGATAATTAAGGGCTGTGTCATCTTTAGGTGTTTTCATTTACCCAGATATTGATGAGAGACAAGAGCGTTTGCATTGTAATTGAGGATTTGAGACTGGACTATTTTATTTGGTTTGCTTTTGTTCACAGCTTAGTAAGAAGGTTGTTCACAGCTTAGTAAAAAGGTTGTTCACAGAGTTCTAAATGTTCCTTGAGCCTAGTGATTTGTAATAATAATAATGCAGCCATCTCGGGCTTCATGTGCTTATGGCAAACAGAATTCATTGCAGTTACAATGTTAGAAAACTAGTCATGTTACTGCATGAAGAGTTTCAGGGGTTGGGCAGAAAACATTAATGGGCAGAAAGGTTTCCCTGGGCAACCATGAACTAGAGTGTCCTCATGGTGGCTGTCTGACCATTGGTCTCAAACTTTGGTCTCTAAACACCAACCACAGAAAATAGAAAACCTAGAGATAGGATTGCATGTTTTATCTTGCTTAGCAACTTGACTGAATTGAGATGTCTTACAGATTAGTAAAGCACACTTCTGAGTGTGTCTGTGGGGATGTTTCCGGAGATGATTGACATGTAGGCCATCAAACTCATGGGGAGCAGGCAGACATGCCCTGATTGTGGGTGACATCATTCAGTGTGCTTGCAGCCCAGATGGGATAAAAAGGGGAAAGAGGAGGAACTGTGTCTATGCTTACAAGCTCAGTTCAACTTGAGTGGATGTGTGTCTTACTACTGCTGTCACCTGTGGGCATCAGACTGCCTCCTCTTCAGCCTTTCAACACTGACACAGCACCTCTCCAGGGAACTTCCAGGCCTTCAGTCTCAATTTCTCTTATTCTGAGGCTTCCAGCTTTTTGGATTGAGCAATTTACTGAATCCTCTGGCTCTCTAGCATACAGACAACCATTGTGGACTATCCCACTTGAGATCCTATAAACCTAATAAATCTTCTCTCTCTCTTCTCTCCCCTCCCCACACCCCATTGATTCTGTTCTTCTAGAGAATGCTTACCAATACAGAAGCAGAACATGATGGTTCTTTGGAACATTTTTTAGGCAATATGAATCTCAACCATTTGGATTTCACTTTCACAGTGTTGCCTATTTAAAAAACAAAGCAAAACATTTCAGTTTTGTATTATAA
Source organism: Hystrix cristata (assembly GCA_004026905.1). NCBI lineage: Eukaryota > Metazoa > Chordata > Mammalia > Rodentia > Hystricidae > Hystrix > Hystrix cristata. The sequence continues at coordinate 116,047 of PVJO010002055.1, forward strand.
GTCAATTGACTTGCTGTAGGGAAAGGTAAATGAAGCCTGGTTTTTGCTTGACACTTTCCAGGATTATTTTGATAATCTCAATAGATTTACAAACCATGTTACCAATTTAGAAGTAAAGACCTATGGTCCTGATAATTGGATGGTCCTGGGAATTTGTTAGCTGTAGGTGTCAATTCCAGTTGATTGGTACATTGGTGAGGCACTATTATGGCTTGTATCTAGATGTCCCCCAAAAGTCTCAGGTGCTCATAGGTGTGGCTTTTGGGGGTGGCTGGATCATGAGTGTGTAATACTGGATTAAGGGTGTGATAAATGGTTTAGTCCCCTGATTGGATTTGTATAGTTCTAGGTGCTGCAGAATGGATTTAATGAAGAAGGAAGCCCCACTATGAGTGTGGGTGGCACCAACCATTAGGCTTATAGCATGGATGTAATATAAAGGGATAGAAAGAAGGCAAGCTTACTGCTTCCTGTCTACTGCCTGCTCTGCCGTGGAGTGTTTCTCTTCATTGTGCCTGTCTGCTGTGTCGCCCTGCTGCACAGCCAACAGACTATGGACTGAAACCTCCGCAAACTATGAACCAAAGGAAACCTTTCCTCATTTAGCTTGTGGGTGTTGGATATTTTTGTCCTAGCAATGAGAAAGTAACTAAGATAGGCACTGTGTTTAAAAGTATTGAGTCTGAACTTGGATTTGGTCAGGAATGGCTGTAGTAAATGAGCAAACTTTTCTTTACAGGGCCAGACAGTGTTGAGGAAAACTACTCAACTCTGCAGTTGTAGTGTGAAAAAAAGTAAGAGACAAGACACAAATGACAGCACTGCTGTGTTGCAACAGACTAGTTGCAGGCACTGATATTTGAGTTTCATGTAATTTACATGTTCATTTACCTTTCCCTGTAGGAAAAATCAAAATTACTTTTAACTATTTAAAAATACAAAATTTATTCTCAGCTTGAGGAACGTACAAAAACAGACCAAGAGCTGGATTTAGCCTACAGGCCATTGTTTGCCAGTCTATTTGCAGTAGATGTTTTTTTTTTTTTTTTTTTTTTTTTTTTTTTTTTTGGTGCTGGGGCTCAAACTCGGCAAGCTAAATCCCCAACCCCGTTGCAGTAGATCCTCATCCTGCTGTTTACCTGGCTTAAAACGCTGATGCCGTAGGGAGTTCAGTGCCAAGAGGTCTATAAAGTATATGTAAGGCCATACGCTGTTGAATAAACCATTGCTGTTAATTATTCAGGGGAAGGAACCAAAGTGTAGAATGCAAGCCATTCGCAAAAACCAGGGTAAAATTGTCTCCTTGCCTTAGGTTTTGAGTGGAGGATGAGAGTCAAAGAAAGACAGCTGCATGCCATGGCAGAGCCAGGAAGAAGATGCATTGAACAGTGCAGCGATGGCTCACTTATCTGTCCTCACGGCCTGTTCCTCCACTGTCCTCCCTGACTCTGAGGCTGGACTTAGGTGATTACGAAGTCAGTCCAGAAAGGGGAATTATTCTGCCCAGACAAGTTGATTACAATGGCAACCAGAGGTGTTAAGCAGACTGCTCTGTTACATATAAAGGCAGTGATAGGGCCAGACAGATTATTATTTATCATCTTTTATCCACAGAGAGGCTTTAAAAAAAAAAAAGAAATAGGGTCTTAAAAACAAAAAACACAATGATGAATGTTATCAATATGTATATTGAAAATGTACCATTAAAATAAAGTTAAAAAAAACCACACACACAAAAAACCCAAAAAACAAAATTAAAAAAAAAAAAGAAATAGGGTCTTGCTGTATGGCTCAGGCTGCCCTTAAACTCGTGATCTTCTGGCCTCAGCCTCCCGAGTGCTGCGATTACAGGCAAGCACCATACACCCAGTTCACAGAGACTCTTACCTCACAAATCTGCCTTGGTAAAAGCTCCAATTTAGAGATTTTATAAGTATATAATACATTGTTCTTTCTGGCAGTCTCTCTTTATGGTGGATATCACCAGTAGCCCATTTCTTGGGACAGTCTGATTGTCTTCAGGATAAAATAAATCCTCAGTGTCCCAGGATCCTTAATATTTCTAATCAACTTGCTAACCAGCAAATGTCCTGGAACTACCTCGTATGATCTTTGTGGCTGCGTTCAACAGATCAACCAAGATGGAGGAAAGGACTCAACAAGATAGATTGGTCCTGTAGTGGCACTCCGCTGGCCACAAAAGGATTAAAACTATTAGCAGCAGAACGCCATTAAAGCCACCCTGCCCACCTCTTACAGAGTGAACAGATATGGCAGTACTGACCACGGCGACACAAGATGAAAACAGACCTTTGATCTAAGACCCTTTCATTCCTCCCAATGAGCCCTGACCCAACTTTTTCAAAAGTTAATATTTTTGGACCTCCTGATCTAAAGCTAAAAAACATTCTGTAGGCCATAGGAAATGGTCTTGTCAAATCAAATCGTAATTTAAATGTATCATTTTAGGCACAAGGCAGGTGCTCTCGAAAGATCTACAGGGTGCTAGATGATATGGAAAAAGGCATTCTCAAGATAAAAGAGAATCACATTTGCTGCCTAGACTCTTTTTCCACATCCTCAAATTCTTGTAGAAGACTCCAGTCTCTCACCTATTGATAGTGTGACTCTTGGAAACTCTCCCACTGTCCTTCTTGACAGTATACTCTGGCCTGAATGAACTCTTATCTTTACTTTGATTTTTCTCTGGGTAAATTATTTTTACCACCTTCATCACCTGCGCTCTTTGTACATCATTTCACTTGGCAGCTACCAGTCTGAATTCTTTACCACTCAAGTCAAATGGGCCCCAGTTGTTGCCTCCAAGTCCTCCTTTTGTCAGATCAACATGTTCTTTCGTTTTCTAAAACGAGACTATGTCTTCCTTTTTCTGCTTTCCTCATACTTGTGCCTACCAGCCCTGACCCTCATAGGTAAGCTCACCTTCTACTTCCTAAAGAAGAGTGAAGCTGTCTCTGTCAGGCGGATATATTATGTTTCATTTTAGGTGTTAACTTGATCAGATTACAGGATACCCAGATAGCTGGGAAAGCATTCTTTCTGGGTGTCTGTGGGAACACTGTGGACGAGATTGGCATCTGAACTGGTGAACTGAGTAAAAAAGATCCACCCTCACTCAGTGTTGATGGACACCATGCACTAGTTTGAGGACCTGAATGAAACAAAAAATAGGAAAGGAGAACTTTCTCTCCTTGAGCTGGGCTACCTTCTCCTGCCCTCAGATACCAGAACTCCAGACTCTCTGGCTTTTGGACTCCAGGAATTATACCAGGAGGACCCCCAACCTGAGGCCCTCCGGCTTGGGCTGAGAGTTACAACTTTGGCTTCATTCGTTGAGAGGATTTCAGACTCAGACTGAGTTATTTTCCTTGGTTTTTAAGGTGGCAGATAGGTGTTGGGGGGCTTTTCAACCTCCATAGTCATACGAGTCAATTCCCCTAATAAGTGTCCTCTTGCTTGGTGTGGTGGCACACACCTGTAATGGCAGCACTCTGGAGGCCCAGGCAGGAGGATCGCTGTAAGTCTGGGGCCAACCTGGGCTACACAAGACCCTGTCTTAACAAAACAAAACAAAAACTCTGTCATACCCACCCCCACCGTATCCTATTGGTTGTTTCTTTCTCTAGAGAGCTCTGATATGGATGGGAATTTCTGGTATGAGGCCAAAGACCGCCTGTATCTATAACCATTTTCCTATTTGTGCCTGTTCTAACATGGAAGGTATCTTTTCTCTCCTTTCTGTCCTTCCATCTGTGCTCTGATTCTCATCTCCTCCTGAACCCTGAACCTTATACTGTCAAATACTCCTTTTCCCTCTGTATATCCAATTAATCTTTCAAATAGTTTGTTCCATCAGCGTTTGAACGCATTTAATCTTTTCTAATTCAACAACATAAGGGCTTTTACCACCCCACTTAGTTCTCCCTTTTATAGACAAACTTTTGGGAAGACTTGTCTGTATTCACTGTCTCCATTTCTTTGCTTCTTACTCACTGTGCCTTCGAGCCTCGTTACTCTACCCAGATCTCTCTGCCCAGACTTAGGAAAGTACCAGACAGTGGGTAGCATATTACTAGATGCAATAGATAGCTTCATGTCCTTTGTATTTTGTGATTTAACAACACTTGGTACTCTTGTGATTTAACAACCCTTGGCTCTTTTTCTCCTTATTAGCTTGAGTGATTCCATGTTCTTCGAGGGGTCTTCCTGTTTTTTTGGCCATTCGTTATCTGTCTGCCTTGCAGGAAATAATGAATTTCCTCATGGATTATTGTGTCATCTCTGTTTATGCACTTTCCTTCATGCCTTTGGATTCAACAACTGCTCTATGCAAATTTATATTTCATCCTTCCCTTTCGAGCTGCAGATGGGCCTTTACACTGTGGACAAGAGTTTGAACTTGAGCAAAGTAATAGTATGATTAGGCTGCCAGATTTTAAAGATCCCACTTCTGCTGCGTGCAGAATAAATAGCAGAGAGCTAAGAGTAGATGCAGGGAGATCCGTTACGCTGATGTCCAGGAAATTCGTGGGGTCTGGTCTAGTGTGACATTGCCATTAGACAGTCAAAGGTGCTTCAGATTCAATGTGTCCAAGACCTAGTTCATGCTTTTCTGCCCAGATTTCCCCGTCATGGCATCTGCCATCACTAAACCACACAGTTGGGTGAAACAAAAACCTGGACTCCACTTTGTCCTTCCAGTTCACCATTATGCATGCTGATCGTCCATCAGTCTGTTTCTAACATAGTAGCCAGATTGGCCTTCAGAATGCACATCTGCTGCCATCTCTGTAAGGTAATTGCTTTCAGTGCCTCCCTTCTCTCTGAGGATAATGACTAAAAAATCTGAATACAGTGGTCGCTCCTAATGGACAAGAGGTATGTTCCAAGATCCACGAAGGATGCCTGACTACAGAGAGTGCAGGACCCTATGTAGACTGTATTTTTTCCTGTATATACATAGCAATGATAAAATTTATAAATTAGGAACAGTAAGAGATTAACAGCAATAATTAATGATAAAATAGAACTATGATAACAATATTATGTAATAAATGTTATGTGAATGTTGTGAATGTAGTCTCTCTCAAAATCTTATGCTTTCATTTTTCACTTAAAAGAGGCACTTTATCAATGTCCTTGGCATATCCAAGTTACTGTTCATGTAGTTTGAGGCTGTTATTAAATAAAATACGAGTCACTTGGACAGAAGCCTTATAACACTGGGACAGTTGATCTGATAGAGATGGCAACTGAAGGGCAGAAGAGACCAGGATGGCATATATTTTCATCACACCACTCAGAATGGTACATGGTTTGAAACTTATAAATTGTGGGGCTGGGGATTCAGCTCAGTGGATAGAGCGCTTGCCTTGCAGGCACAAGGCCCTGAGTTCGATCTCCAGTACTGGGGGGGAGGGGACAATTTATATATTGTTTACTTCTGGAATTTTCCACTTAATATTTTCAGACAAATGATTGACTGAAACTGTGGAAAGTGAAACTGCAGATAAGTGGTACTTGCCTGTGTGTCACGCTTCTCAGGCTGCCCTCGGGGTACCTCCGCAGCCTCCTTCCCTGGCTCATTCTCTCCGCATTTCCCTGTTCTACATTCCCCTGGCATTGCTGTCTGCAACCTGGCCACTTTTATCACTTTAGGGGAAAATCTCCCATAATGCTTAGCAGATTATCATATTTTACATTCTTGTAGAACCAGTTTCCTGTTATATGTTTATCTTATTTTCAAAATATGTATTTATAGGATTAGTGTTAGATTACTGTTTTTCTATGACATGAAGGACTGTGTTAGTTAAAGTGCTCCGAAGAAAAAGAACCAATACGACGAATGCATGTATGTACATGAGGGAGAGAAACATTGTTCATAAGCCATTTAAGTCATTGATTTGTGTGATCATGGAATCTAGCAAGTCCGAAATCTACAGGGAAGGGTGCTGCCAGGCTGAAGATCCAAGGAAGAGTTGGTGTTGCAGTAAAAACTGGCAGGTTCACATTTAGTATCCTCTGTCTTTTCTCTTAAGAACTTGAACTGATTGTATGAGGCCTACCACTTTATGGAGGGTAATATGATTTACTCAAGGTCCACTGACTTAAATGTTTGTTATATCCAAAATACTTTATGGCAACATCTAGGCTTGTATTTAGACAAAAGCTGAATGTTACAGCCTAACCAAGATAGCATATAAAATTAATCATCACAAGTACCATGCTTGTTTTAGTCAATTATTGTATCTTTAGTACCTACCACAGTGTATGGCACGTAGAAGGGTCTCAGTAAATATCTACTGTATGGATGCGAGAGTGCCACACTTCTCCTTTCCACCTACAGCCCATCAGTGCCAGTGGGTGTGATGCATTTCGTGGCTGGAGGCACTGTTCTTTGGAGCAGTTCTCTGTGTTTATTCTAAAACATTTTGTTTATAAACACTTTCGTGATTCAAAAGACTAATTTTTGATAGATGTATCTTTTTATGATTTATTTATCATCTCTCTTAGCCTGTTTTATGCAGATTCTTTTAGTCTAGTCCCATAAAAGCCTTATCAGTAATTCGACGTGATCATTTGATTTGCTCTTCTCTGTCTTCTTCACATCTTTTTTTCTTCGTTATCTTCTGTGTAGTAACCAAAGCCAACTTTGTCCTCAGTGTAATTGGACCATGACTTTCTTTTGGGAGGTAACTGTATTTATATTCCCCAGTGTTCTTAAATTTTATTGGCCATTTTGGCTACAGAAGCACAGTCAGCTGAATTTTCTACTTCTAAAACCAAACTTGTTATCCTGGCCCTGTCTCCAGAGTTTTCTATTTCTGTCAGTGGTGCCAGACACCAAGACAAGAATGTGTGGAGTCATCCATGACTTTTCCACCCCCACCCTTCCCATTTAATTATAAGATTCTCTTGATTCTTTCTTCTTATGGAACTCTAAAATTGGTCTTTGTTTTTTCCATTTCTTCTAACAAGTCCTTATGGGTGTATGTCATAATAATAGATTTATTATTGAAGTCCCTAAAACTAGTCTGTCCCAACTTCAACTTGTTGTGGCCAGCAATGGCACAGGAATCTTCTGATTACCACCTTGAATGCACTTTCTTTTCCCTGATTCCTAGTAGCTGGTCTCCACTGTGAAATTGGTAGTCATTTCTACGTAGCAGATTAACATCCAAACTTGACTTACTTTTCTTATTGGACCTTCAGTATAGACAGAAAAGTTAATTTTACTTCTCAGGTCATGGCACACTATCATCTTTGGTCTCTGTAACCCTATTATCTCATTTATTTAATTCTCCCTTTCTCTTTTCCTGTAGAGACAATACGAATATATTTTTTTAACCTGTGTGTATTCTTATAAAATGTACATTGTTGTCTTGGTTATCTTAATTTATACGAATTTTACCCTAGATCTTGTTTTGTTTTATATATTTCAATATGACCATGCTATCCATTACTTTTAATTGTGGTTTCTTTTCTTATTGACATCATTATCTTTATTTATTAGTATAATGCGTTTTAAATAGAGGTTTTATATTAATTTTTATATATCTTTTATGGTTTGTATTGCTTGCATGAATTATATATTATTCTGATTTTATAGTTGGGTTTTGCTGCTGTAGTGAGATTGATTTTTTTGTACCTTATCAATAACTTTGATGAAGTCCTTTATAGTTGCTTGTCTATTAACTTTTTAAAATATTGTATTGAACCGTGTGCCATTACTGATACTTGACTATGTTTGCCTACAAAAATTGTAATTTTACATCGTTCAGCCTAATATGTAGATGATCAGATTGCTTGCAAATAATGTGTGTTAGTTTTCTTTGCTGTGATCAAATACCTGAGAAAAACAATTTAGAGAAGGAAAGATTTGTTTTGGCTCACAGTTTCCAAGGTTTCAGTCCCTGATTGGCTGGCTGTGTTGTTTTCCGGCATGTGGCCAGACAGAGACATCATGGGAGGAGGGTGTGGCAGAGGAATGCTGCTCACCTCATCCCAGCCAGGAAGCAGAGAGAAAAGCAAAGAGCCTGAGAGGATGGAACCAGGAGCAGATATAGTCCCCAGGGCCACACCCACCAGAGTCACTCCCTTCAACTAAGCCCCACCTCCTGTGTTTATCATCTCCCAGTAATTTCTCTGCTAATGAAGCCCCAGCCCTCATTATCCAGTCACTTCTCAAAAGCCCACCAGCACCCGAGCCTCCAGTGCAGTGAGCTTTATGAGGGGACATATTGGATCCAAACCAGATCATAATGATAGTTTTTTCCTTTCTTTTTACCTTACGTTTCATTCCCTATATTTGTCAGAATTTCCAGATCATGTGAAGTAGTGCTGATAGAGTGTTCTACAGTTTTCTTGTTAACTGTAATACTTGTTCTAAGTTTTGGGTTCATGTAGGAGTACTTTATCAAGCTTAAAATGTTACCTCTTCTCCAAGTTTGCAATGAGGTATTTTCATTCTTATTTTTTCTACTTAAAATAAGTATTATTTCAAATGCCCTTTCTGTATCCATTGATACAATGATACAGTTTTTCTTTTGCTATATATAAATGAAGCAAATGTATCCACAGGCCAAACTATATAGTTTTTCTCTTTTATTCTCTAGAAACAAAGTGAATGGAGTCGATAGATTTCATGTATGTAAAATCTTCCATTCACTTTGTGTATGTATTAGACACATACAAATGTTTAATCATCCATGCACTACTGGAATAAATACCACTTAATAATAACATTTCAAAAATATACTGTTGGATTGGTTTAGTTAAAAATTTATTTTTTGATTTATATTTAACATGTTAAGTACATTTCTCTATAGCTTTATTTTCTTAGGTGATTTGGGAATCAGGTTTACAAAATTTAGTCTCATTAAGTACTTGAGGAAACTTTCATTTCTATTTTCTGGAACAATTTCTATAAAGTGAATGTAATGATACCTGTTCCTTGAGAGGCAGAACTCACCTGTTGGGTTGTGGGAGTCCAAACTACCTGTCCATCTTAACCTTAACATATCACCCACATCCCCCTTCTCATCTAATCTGGCTGTCCTGCCACTCCTATTTCTATTGTCGCCTCTTTCCTCTTCTTGAAGTAGTACCTTCCCTTTCTCTGTTTGTTTAAGTCTTGCCCTTGAAGTCCCAGGATACATCCAAAATCACTCCCAAAACTCTTTCTGCTGCTCTCAGTCCTCCTATTTTTGGCTTCCTATAATACTGTTGTCTGTTTCAGTGTTTTGATCCTTATCACAAGTTACACTGTATGGACTGGTTACCCCCGTGTATGTGTATCTAGGAATCTTGTAGAAGTTCCGTCTTCCCCACACCTGGATTTTAGGCCTCTTACATAGCACGCAGTGTTTCCTCTAGGCTCAAGTATGTTGTTGGTGGTTATCTGAGTATGTTACACTCCTCTTTGGTCTACTTGGCCTTTTCATAATTCCTCAGTCACACCAAACACGTGAGTATTTCACCTTAAGACTTTTGCACTATGTCTTTTCCTTGGAATGTTTTCTGTACCCTACCTCAATAGAGTATTTCCTGTGTTAAATATTTGCTCAAATGTCATTTCTTGATACAGCCTCTTTTGATCACCGTGTTTAGTCCCAGTGCCTCACATCCATGATCCACTCCCTATAGCCTTCTTTCTCTCTCTTTTTTTTTCCTTTTTTTGGGTGGTGTGGGGATTGAACTCAGGGCCTTGTGCTTGCTAGGCAAGTGCTCTACCACTTGAGCTAAATCCCCAACCCCTGCTTTATTTTTCCACGTATCATTTATTACTTACTAGCTGTATGTATATATTATTTATTTTCTTTTTCATCCCACCATATTTTAAGTTTCTCAGTGGCAGAGGGTTTGATCTGCTCTGCTCACTGACACATTTTGGTGCTCAAATGAGTGCTTGGGGCAGATTTAGTACTCGGTAAATATTGGTATAATTGAATAAAAGACAATATATAGGGCTTCCATTAAGAATTTGCCCTGCAATTTAGGCTTCCTACCACTGTGTGGCAGCAAAGGAGTACTGGCTGTCTAGGTCCTGGAGGGTCGGGTTCGCAGTGAGATTGAAGTTTTCTCATAACTATTCAGTCAAATTCTTTCCTTCTTTGCCAAAAAAGAACTATGGATCTTTTCCTGCTGACTGCTGAAGAGCCTGTTTTCTCTCTTTTGATGCTCTGCTGAGAAAGTCTTAGGATGGTAGTTCTTGGAGCGCCTCCCAAGACAATTTATATCCTCTTTCTTCCGTGGTTCTCTGTGGCTTCTGGGCTCTGTCTTGAGCCCCATCCCTTAGAGTCAGAGGGGAGTGGGGAGGGAGGATTGATTTCTCAGACTGCCACGTCTTCACTTCTCAGGTTACTATCAATTCTGTGTCTTGAGATTGAAATTTCTTGTCAACATTGGAAATATTTCCTAGGTCTGTGTTACACTTTTCATTATATGGTTAATATGAATAATCAGCAAGGTATGATGAAAGCCTGTGGGACCAGTCCAGTCACCCACAGCTGTGGGACCTCTTTTGACGTCTGGAGGCTTAAAACCTTATTGTGAAATGAGGGAATCAGATGAGGAACCCTGGAAGAAGAAGGTTTTTTTTTTTTTTTTCCAGCACTAAAACCAAATCTAGGAAATATGTTGTTATTGTTTTTCTTTTGATAGGGAGCTATTCCAGACAGCTCTCATCTGGTGTTTTGCCCAATTTACACACAATGATTAATTTACACACAAGCCCAGCCTGTATCCCTTGGTGGACACTTAGCAACTGGCCTCAGTTCTGTTAGGTGGTTTAAAGGGACATTATTCCATGTATCAGAGCACAGAAGTGAGGGTAAAGTTGACTTCATCTGGCGACACATCCCCTTCTGAATCTGCTGTCGTTTTGTTTGAAAATATATTACATTTTTGAAGGAAAAGATCAGCCTTTGCAGGGTCTGCAGAACAAAGCAGGCTTGTATTTTTGTGAGTTGGAACCAAATTCATTCAAGAAACCAAACTTGGACAGGCAGGAATGATCTTTACATACATCTGATGCTTCAATTTTACAAACAACGGAAGCCACAAAAGTCTCCCGTTGGCCAGATTCTGGTTTTTGCCAAATTGCATAAAGGATTATTTCCTGGCAGCTTTTCAAAGAATTTTTTATTGAGTTCTTGCCATGTTCCACATCCTACCTAACCTCATGTGATTCTTCAGTAATTCCCAGGAGGTAGGGGTTGGTGTCTCCTTTTCAAGAAGATGTCTTGTGGCTGCATGGCTTGGTCAGTGAATCCAGACACTGTGATGTGCACTGTCTCATATTATTTCACCAGAATCACTGTTTACTTCTGTGATAGATGAACAGAATGTTAGTTAAAGTGGTAAGGGCAAGTTTGATCTGTAATATTCCACTGCATTTGGAAAGAGGGTCCAGTGTGAAGGGACCTTGCATTTGGAAAGAAGGTCCATTAATATTCCACTACATTTGGAGAGAGAGTTTAATGTGAAGTCAGCCCTCAAAGAGGGTCCAATGTGATGTCAGCTCAGCTTCCATTTGTACAGGGTGATTGGTCTTTTGAAAGAGAGGCAGTAGGCATGGGCTTAGTGGAGTCAGGGTAGTGAAGTTACAAAAGGTCGGTCAGTGATTCGGCCTACTGCGTATGGCCTGGATGGTGTTGCAGACCTGGTTACTTTGAAGATGCTTATTTACGTGTTACATGATGGACCCACTGGATCATCACTACCAGGTCCAGCTCACCCTTCCCTGAATTTCCATCTTTGCCACCCACTCTGTTTTAAAATTTTAAGTACTTACTAAACATCAGGAGCTGTTCTCTGTCCGTACCCCACTGCTTGCTCTGCTTGTGCCTGCCTCTCAACCATCAGGTCCTCTTACTGATCTCTTCCTCGTACCTTCTTCTAAATGACCCACTATGTTCCTTACTGTACTGAAGATACAGATGAGGTTTGCATTTGTTTAGATCTCAAATGTCCCCCCAAATTCTCTCATTTGGAGCTGGGGCCAGGTCAGAAAGTGTCGGTTACTGAGGGTGTGACTTGAAAGGGTGTGTCTCCTTTGCTAGTCCCTCCTTTCTCTGCTTCCTGGCTACCATGATGTGAGCAGCTTTCCTCTGCTACACCCCTCTGTCGTGTTGTTTTTCGCCTTGGAGCTAATTGACAAGGCTAAATCCATTGAAACACTGTGAGCCAGAATAAACTGTCTTTTAAATTGCAGATATTGGGTGTTGTGTCTCAGTGAAGGAAAGTAACTAAGACAGCAGTTATTCCCATTACCCATGAGGGGTGCATTCCAAGACCATCAACGGATCCCTGAAACTGCCGATACTGAGTATATATACTGTTCTTTTTCTCATACCTATATACCTATGATAAAGCTTACTTTAGAAATTAGGAAGCATAAGAGAGGAATAATAATATAGAACAATTATAACAATATGCAATAGTTAAAGTTATGTGAATGTAGTTTCTTTCTTAAAATATCTTATTGTGCTTGTGCTAGTTAATCTTGTTGCCTTGATTGGATTAAGAGACTCCTGGAGAGGTGATTGGGTCCTGTTTGGGGGTAATATACTGTACTCCTCAATTGGTTAATCCACTGATCTTCATAGCTGAATGTGGTGTTAGGTGGCGGAACCCTTTTGGATGACATGGATCACTGGGGGCATGCCTTTAGAGGTTATGTCTCTTGCTGGCACTCTTCCCCTTTATTCTGCTTCCTGGCCTCCATGCAGTAAACAGCTTCGCTCCACCACACTCTTCTGCCATGATGTTTCTGTCTTGGAGTCAGCTGACCATAAACTGAAACCTCTGGAAGTATGAGCCAAACAAACTCTTCCTACTTTGGGTTGTGAGTGTCAGGTATTTTGTCCCAGCAACAGGAAAGCAGACTGATGTAGTGTGCTTACCCATTTTCTTGTGGAGACATGAGATGATTCAGTGCCTAAGTGATGAGATGAAGTAAGGTGAATTGTTATAGGCATTGTGTCATAGCATTAGGGTACTACATAAAGGTTACCTGAACGCAAGCAGTCTGATAGTGTGACATTTCTCATAACCAAGATGGCTTCTGAGCATTTTACTGGAGGGTAGCATATCCAGGTTTGACACACTGGATGATTCATGTCCCAGAGTGATACACTGCAAGATTTCATCGCACTACTCAGAATGGCTTGTAATTTCAAACCTATGAATTGTTTATTTCTGGAATTTTTCACTTAATATTTTTGGGCTGCAGTTGACTGTAGATAACTGAAACTGTAGAAAGTAAACCCACAGAGAAGGAAGGATTACCCAACTTTCCCTGCCTAAGTAGTGAGTATATATACTGTTCTTTTTCTCATACCTATATACCTATGATAAAGCTTACTTTAGAAATTAGGAAGCATAAGAGAGGAATGCACCTATTGTAAGTGTTTTCAGTAGTGGAACTCAAAGTCCGCACTAGGTGATGAGAGTCACCTACCCATTCAACTAGTCAGTGTTCATTATGTCTCCTGTTTTGTGATGGGACTGGGCATCAAATGCATTTCCTTTTCTCATAGAGTTTATTTTCCAGTGAAAGTAATTTTCTCAGAAGAGATATGGATAATATTTGGATATTGGAGAATAACATGAAGAAATCAGAATGAGAAAATTGGGGAAACAAATATATTCTTTTATTTTTAGTTTCTGTTATACTACTAGCATTCACTTATTAATAATCATAAATGTATGGCTTTATTTTATGTTATAATCACATTGAGCATATCAAGTTTGAAAGCTATAGTTTATTCTAATCATTTTAAGTTTAATTGCTTTTAATTATTTTGTGGTTTTAGTTGCTGAGGAGACTAAAAGGCAAATTTGCTGAGAGATTTGGAATGTTTTGAAAAACAAAATGTATTTTTTCTTCATTCAAAGAATCTTATATAAGAAAATTTGATGTGATCCTGAGAAAGACATGCACTAGAAGCCTTTGTGGTTTTAGGGTATGGTCTTCTGACAAGCTTAATTTAGAAAGGACACATCCAACTGTGAGGAAAAAAATTTCATCTAACGTTTAAATGACCAGGTGGTATCAGTATTAATTTTAAATAAAAGCCTAAAGCTTAATTGGGTAAAGGCTGCCAACAACTGCAAGAAAAAGAAGTGTGCGTGTCTGTGTGTGTATTTTTGGTCACTGTGTCAGCTTTCCATTACTATGACAAAATACATGAAATAATAAACTTATAAAGAAGAAAGGTTTATTTTTGCTCTCAGCTTTAAAGATTTTAGTACAGTTAGAAACAATGGAGCTAAGAAGTCACTCCCTTCCCTCCATTTAGTTCACAACAGCACCCTACGGTTATTCTTGCTTCCATTGTCCTAAGAGATGTAGAAAATAAAGTAACAAAAGCTTGGGAGATGGCACATTCCCTGGGTAAGAGCAAATGCACAGTGGATCTTCCATCCTGACACTCTGGTCACCTTTACTTCCACCTCATTACAGGCCCACGAAAATGTACCACATCTCACCAAACATAATTAAAATAAGTGAATTCTGGGAGGAGCGTGTGTGCTAAGAGCCTCCAAGATGACTTGGCATCCTATCAAGCATTCCTGTCAGTCACACCTAGAGATTTAGTGGAGGGCACCTAAAACAAAGATGTCCAGCCTTTAAATTCTGAAAGCCTGAGTTATCAGCCCCCCTTTTCTGTGGCTCTTGTACCTTTTGACTTATGTGTACTACTTTTCTGTTGTCCCGATACCTTTCTTGATCTGTGTCATACTTTTGTTGGTACAGACTGTCCTGAGCACAACTTCCTGTGATCTTCAATAAACGTAGCTGCTTTCTACGTACTCTTGGGTACATGCTTGGCGATTCTTTCCATGTCGTACAAAAGAACCTAGACTATTATTGGCCCACTCAACCGTAACAGTTTCAGTCCATGACTGTTGGCTCCCTTGCTTTGGGCCTGTGAGAGCACATCTTCGCAGAGATTGTGCAGCCTAACAAAATGTTCACCATCTGTTCAAGAGCAGAGAGAGAGAGAGAGAGAGCGAGAGCAAGAGCGATAGATCATAGTCTTATACTCGCACCCCATGAACTTAAAGATCTCTCTCTAGACCACACCTCTTAAAGTTTCCACTGTCTCAGGGGAATAATGCTTAAGCCCATGGACTTTGGGGGACATTCTAGATCCAAACTATAGCAGTTATGTTTTCAAAAGATAAAGAATTAAAAAAATCAGTAATGTGTGTTTGTTTTTTATTACGTTCATACAAGTTGAATATCAGTTTGTGATAAACAATAGAAAAAATAAATTCCTTGAGTTCGATAGTATAAATTGGAAAATATAAAATAGAAAATTAGATTCCTGGATTACTGGTTGTTATCCATCTCCTGAAAACAGTAATATTCTAACATATAGAGTTAAATAAACATTAGTAGTTTAAATTTAGGTTTGAATTTCGTAGGAGAATCTTAGCTCATTTTTACCATTGTCATCTGGCCTGCTCCAGTCACCAAAGAAATGCTAGTAAGTTTTTTTTTTTCCTCATATAATTAAAAAAAGACTAATTGTAAAAAACATGGGGTTGGGGATTTAGCTCAGTGGTTAGAGTGCTCTCAAGGCCCTGAGTTCGATGTCCGGTACCAAAAACAAATGAACCAAAAAACCCCCCACAAAACATGTAAAAACATACAACATAAAACATATAACATAAAATTACCATATAACCATTGTTAAAGATTGGCCATTTGTCTTGGTCTGTTCCTGTCACATCACATCCAGGGTGTGTGTGTGTACCACAGCACAGCTCCACTCTGCTGTCTGAGCAGCTCACCAGGAGTCCTAAATCCAGCCTCAATAAAGAATTAAAGGGACCAAGTTGGTGGGAGGGGGGAGCAGGTGCTGGGTATTGAACTCAGGGCCTTACACTGGCTGGGCAAGTGCTCTACCACTGAGCTAAATCTCCAGCTGCAGGGACCAAGTTTAAATGGGAAAACAAAAACACTTCATTTGTAGAAAAGGAGGAAAGGAAGGAACAGAAAGCTACCTTGTGAGAAGGTAGGAGGCTCCAGAAAGATGGACGACCTGTGGGCCTTTTGTTCCTGGCTGCTTTTATTGGGGTTCAAGGGCCCTTCCCCCCACCCGGAATTTGTCACAACCTGATTGATTTCCTGGGCTGTCATAGATGGATCCCAGGCCCCAAGACCCCTAACCCCCTGCACCATCATCTGTGTGCATATTTTTAAGTGAGTTTATTTAATTTTCTCTGTCTTGTCAGGACCTATCTCTGAAATTTATGGATTTGTTAAAAGGACTTTACATACAAGGTTGAGTTATTAAGTAAAGGGAAACATAGAGAAGATGGGGAGATAGAGAGATAGACAGAGAGAGAGATAGACAGATAGAGAGATAGAGGTACCTCACTTCACAAATTTGATTCTTCCCATGGTTGTGGTCACAAACCGAGTTGGACAAGAACCAAATCAAATCCAGTGGGTAAATTCAATCTTGACCTTATGGGGAAATTTGATTTGATTCTTGTCCAGGTCAGTGTGTGTCCAGAATCATGGAGAGAATTGAATTTGTGGACATACCACTATGTATATGTGAGTGTTCAGGTGTGAGTATGCAGTGGTACCTCAGTTCATAAACTTAATTCGTTTTATAATTTGGGGAAGATGGCCACATTCAAGTCATAAACATAACCTCAGAGGACACAGGTAGATAAAGTATGGACATCCTGGCTGAGTTGTGGAGCTGCAGAAAACTCTTGGTTTTAAAGTCAAATTTTCACCTATTATCAGAATTATGGTGTAAGGAGAAAAGTTATTTGTAGGGGAAAAGTTCAGCTGGTGAATGAGTACATGAATTAAAGGACACTTGCAGGCTTAACTCATAGAATGTAGCCTTTGATTCACTTAAATAGGAATTGGATCTAGTAAAGATTTATTTTGATAATTTTTCATTAGATAGAATTAGGAAACAAATAAGTAGTCACAAAAATAAAAAAATAAAATAAAAAAGAACAAAAAAAGAAAAAGAACAAATAAGTAGTCACTTTTTAAAAAACAATACAAATAAAAAATGTGCGTTTTCCCAACTTTGGATCTCTCAGGCGTCTCTTGCAAGGGGCAGCCACTTTAACAAGAGGACATTCAACTGTGTACATATCTCTATGTGTGTTTGTGTGTGCACGCACACCTTCTCACTCTTTGAAAAACGTAGACACATGTTGTGCATACTTATACTTCTGTCCATATTTACATATAAGGTGTGGTAGGGAAAATATGGTGAATCTTTATTTTAAAAATACCATGAGTGCCTCTCAGAAGACTCCCCCTTCCTTCTAACACACTTAGCACCTTGCTCCTGCCACTTTCTGAGGTAGTTCTGGAAGTCGTCTTTCATGAGTGTCTTTAGTTGTGCTGTTGTGGCTTCTTCCGTGTTTTGAATTGCTTCAAAGTATTCACCTTTCACGGTCATTTTGACTTTGGGAAAGGTCCAGAAAGCACACAGTGCCTGACCCAATGAATAAATTGGACGAGGATGTACTATATTGTTTTCACGAGCCTGCCTTTCCATCGGATGGCACAGGGCAGCAGCATATGCTGTATTTTTATCACACATGGCAAAGACTCTCACAAGAGAAGACTTCCAGAGCTGTTTCAGAAAGTGGCAAGAAGATGGGATGTGTTCTAATACAGTATTTTGAGGGAAATTAATGACAATTTGTCTTTTACTTAATTTTTTAAAAATGTAAGCATTCATCATACATTGTGATCACCCCTTATATATTAGCCCATATAGATGAACTGTGCTTTATTACTATGTAGTATTTCATGACACAGATACATTATAATGTATTTAACTAGTGCCCTATGGAGGAACATTTTATATTGAAAGCATAAGATTTGAGAACATGAACTTCTGTGAATAAAGCTGTAATGACAGTTATTTTTGCAGTGTTTCTAATTACCTAATTTTTCAAATTGAAAACCTGAGACGTTTTCAGATGCCACGAGTATCTGTCATGATGCTATTCCTGAGGCAAATATATGAGTAGAAAAGACAGAATTGATGAACAGATCACAACTTCTTTACAACTTCTTCAGCTGGGAAACTTTTTTTATTGTTGACTCAGTTCCTTTATCTAGGTAGCTGAATTTCATTTTGAGTACACATCAATGGTAAAGTTGACTCATACTACAAAGCAGTTTTAAATGATCTTCTCTCAGAGAGAGCAACTTTGTGGTGCTGTAGAGCCGAGACTTCTCTGTCATGGCATTTCCTTCCGGTTGTTTAAGATTGATCCCCTAAGTAACACAGTACCACCACTGTTGATATGACATACTGCCTTAATTGTGCTTTGAGCCATTCTGAACTGTATACTTTTTACCTGTTTTCAGGTCAGCATAACATAGCACAAATCAATTTACCGAATTTGATAGGTAACGTTCTTTAAAATAATATTTAAGGATAATAGTATAGTACAAAATGTGTTTTGCAGGACTAATTAATTAGGTCATCAGTGATCAATAAATAGAGAAAGGATGTAAGCACAGAGTGGATGTTGAATTATGTCAAATGCAATTTGCCGGTATGTTAATGTTTAGTTTTAGTAAGTCACTAGAGTTGGATGTAAAAAGAACTCACATAGCTGTGGGTGGGAGGGATGCTGGGAGAAGGTGTTCTCCTTGGTCTGTGTGCATTCTGCTTTTACTTAGCATTGGTCCTCACCTACACTTTCCGTAAAGCTGCTATCACTTTTTCTTTGGTCTTTTCTAAAAACTAATGTTGGTTACTTTGGTTTTGTAGCCAAGCTAGTCACATCTGTCTTAGAATCGCTATGGCTTATGCGAATGCTCTGGTTACGATGTGGTATAGGCTCACTGCAACTGGTCTTTCCTATTAACCTTGGTATTTTTAATGCGCAGTTTTGCATAATGTGTAGTTTTTCAAGAAAATGCATGTCACATTGTAGCAGAAATGTTTTGTATTGCTATAAATAACAGCGAGGTGATCAAACAATGAGATGAGCGTCACATAGAACATCCTCTTGAATAAAGACAACTAGCCTGTTTCTTGTTTGCTCTTTTTAAGACAAATAGAATGGAAAACATGTTCACATTCTTTGATGAGGTATAGCATGGACAGCTTTCTGCTAAATGAAATATTAATCATGGCTTTGAATCACAGGGTGGAAATGATAGTTTTCAAATTGTCTTTTCTCCTGGGAGCTCTTTCATTGCTTTTTTGGGTGTGGACTTCCACCCAGACTTGGAAGTGACTCGTTATTTCTGCCTGGTAATGCTATCTGCTGCTTCAGCCTCATTGTCAGCATCAACCCACTCATTTCTCACTTTTTATTAAATTTGTTGATTGGTTCTGGAACATGAGTATCTTCCAAATATCCCTGCTAATATATTTCTCCCGTAATTTGTGCCAAAATCTGAGATTTTTTTTTAAAGTCAAAAGATGCTTCTGGAAATTGGTTACCAGTTTTCCATTAATGTTTGCGTAGACCCTTCTCGGGATGCTTATACCTCTGGAATCCCTGGTTCGCTTTATCTTCTCTACTAGATTCTGAGCTCCTTGGGGCAGAGACCATCGTTTATGAAGCATTATCAGGTGTTCTTAGAAGAAACGCAGTTATATGTTTGTCAAAGTAAATATTGACTAGATTCTGGCATTTAAATTCTAGCCTGTAAGATTCAGATTCTGAGTACAGAGAGCATTCAAAACATAGTCTTGTATGCCCTCATGAGAGTTAGTCCCTTCTGGTGTTTGTGTGTATAGACTTTGTCTTTACTGTAATAATTTTTTTTTAAAGTTAAATATTCACCATATATCGTGATCACGTACAGTGTATAAGGTACCTGTCTGAGTCTGTTGAGAAGCTGCTGAGTAAAGCCGACAGGTAGCCTGCTCCTGTGTTTGCCTCTCTGATCTGTTCGTCCCTGGCCCTGCCGGCTGGCTGGGTCCTACCAGTCCCTGAGTCTGTCTGGTTTTTTCAGGGCTTGATACTATTTACACGTGTTTGTAACCTCAGCCAGACTTGTTAAGCGGAGTCTGATTTTCTGTTCCTGGTTTGAATCATAGTTGCTGCCCGGAACCTGATCTTTCTGCTTTTGACGTCAGTCAAGTTACCAGTCTTTTCTTCTCTTTTTGGTCTTTTTTGTTGTTTGGCTTTAGTATCTTCACCTTCGGTGTGTCTGACCCCAATTGCATCCTGCCTTTTTTGCTAAGCAGTAAGAAGTGCACAAACCCAGTTTCTAACAGGTTCTGATAATAATTAGTTTAACAGTATACATGAATTATTCGCTTTCTAAAATATTGATTCCTTTTGCATCCACAAATATGGCACAGATTATAAAAGATATGTAAATTTTTCTCATTTATAACTTTGCCTTTTTTCTAGTAGCATTTGATGTTGGGTAACTGAACAGGACATGGTTGTCCAGGAAGCAGTTGAGTGAGTGTTTCTGTGATGACTCAGTTTGTCATTTAAATGTTTGTTTTATCCAAGACCGAAAAAAAAAGAGCCCCTAAAAGAGCATTTGCGTTTTCCTTATGCTTCATTTCAAGGGCACCAGATTCACATTTGTCTGCTAGATGAGAAGTTGGTAAGCACTGCCACAGTTGAATGTCACTGACATATAAAGACATATAAAAGGATGGCTGAAGTATAAATATAAAATGGTGAAATTCTAGAGCCAAGAAAACTCAGCCTCTTCCGTATAGCTTCATTTTACGAACAAGGACTGAGAAGTGTAGACGGTTGAAGGGAATTGCCTAAGATCCAGCCCGGAGCTGGTGGATGAAGACCTAGGGCTGACTTGACCTTCCATAGTCACAAAATTCTGCATAGACGATTGCTTTTCATTGCCTTTATTCACAGATTAATGGGACCTCACTTTAAAGTAGATAAAAAGACAAGGAGCAGAGCACCCATTTTTTAGAATTTGTAATCGCCTTACTCGATTTTGTCTGCTCCTAAATAGTCCTTGGCCTTTTACTGTGTAGCAGTGAGACTAGGGAGTCCCTGAGCCCGCAGGTCTGTGTGAAGGGGTCAGGAAAATGTCAGGGGCTTTCCTGTACTGGTTTGGAGGAGTTCATCTGTTCTGTGGTTTCCACATCACTTTGGGTAGAACAGGAGAGAGGACCCCAGGGGCTCTAGAGTCTTAACTCGCCCCCACATCCACCTGATCCCTGCCTGGATACAGCAGAGGGCCAAGACTAATAACCTAAGAGCTTGACCAGGACAGGAACTTGCACTCAGTGCTGTGTTCTAGAGCTTTAGGCCAATTCCTGGCACATAGCCAGTGTTCAGCAAGTGCAATCACGTGCTGTGTAGACGCTGCGAATGACAGACCATATGTGTGACACTGGTCTCAGAAGATTATCATGGAGCTGAAAAATTCCTGGTGTATAGTGAGGTAGCCATCATAACGTCATAGTGCAACATGTTACTTGTGCGTTTCTGGTGACACGGGTGTAAATAGACCTGTGCTACCACTGATAAAAGCGTATAGCATTACAATTATCTACAGGGCATAATACTTGACAATAATAAACAGCTGTTGCTGTACTGTACATTTTTGTTATTTTAGGTTGTACTACTTACAAAAAATGTTTACTGTAAAACAGTATGCCGTGTTATATCGGCAGCGGCCCCACACATTGCATGTTTACTACATCTCTTGATGTCATCATTTTCTGTTCTGCTTAATTAAATCTTCTGTTGTTTTGTTCTTCATGACACTAGGAACAGTAGGCTGTACCCGTGTACACACACACACACACACACACACACACTCTCACACCCCGTATAGCCTAGGGATGTAGGCGTCACCTTCTAGATTTATGTAAGTGTACTCTTTTATGCCCTAACAGTGATGAAGGGTGCAATGCTTGGAATGAATGCACGACTGTAGTTTGACAGATTGTAACAGCCTCTTCTTGACCAGTTGAACAACTTGCCTGCAGCGCTAGCTCTACCTGGTCATTTGTTTTGTTTTATCTTAGGGAGAGGTAGTATTGTGTGGGATAGATTTATTTTATGATTGAATTTATTTCATCAATAAACCATCACTTTTGAAAATTGTTTTAGTCAGTTTGAGCCATTTTAGTCAGTTTGAGCCACTCCCAGAAATTTAAACCTCCCCCAAACACACCCCAAAACCTTTGTTTTCATTCACAATGTTTATTGTTGTGCCTTTGCTTGATTTTTCTTGGTTAGTGTTCCCAGAGGCTTGTCTACTTTGTGTTTTTTTGAAGAACATATGTTACCTTTGGTTAATTACCTCCATTGCTTTTATTTTTTTATATCATGTCTCTAAAAACATATGGGTATATATGTATATGTATGTCTTTTTTCTAGAATATTTTGTTCTAGTGTTGTATTTTTTTAAACATTTTTCTTAAGGGTCAGACAGACTTTTTTAAAGGGGAAAAAAAGTGTGTAGTAGCTAGGGAAAGATATTCTAGGTGTGAGGAACATTGTCACTCAGGAAATATTTTGAGGCAGCACCTCTGTCCCTAGCAGTGTATTCAGCCCCGAAGGACCCCTAACTTGTGAACAAATGCCCACCATCTGGCCCCTGTCCGTGCATGACTGACAAGAGGTGGGGGGGACAGAACATAGACTGTTACAGTACAAGAAAGGAAAAAGAGAATACATCAACTTTGAGGTAGTAGAGGCGAACTATTCACGAAGAAACTTTGGCAGCGAGGGTGGCAGAACTATCATGGGAGGAAGGGATAGACAGAATGAGGGAGGCACCAGTGCAGGGCAGGAGCAAGGTGTCAAGTCAGGAACTGTTCTTATCACCGACCCTTCCTCCTTCATGTTGGCCAGTTGTTCCTGATTACGCAGATCCTCTGTGGCTAAGATCCCCTGAGCCAGAGCCTGGACTCGGTTTCCTCTGTTACCAGGTGGCTTTTGTTGCATGGTAGCAAACTTGCTCTCTTGCACATCTGTTTTGCCACCTCAGTTCCTGCCAGTCTTGCGATTCCCAACTCAGCTACCTGAGCGCTCTGCAGACTGCCTTTCCTTCCTTTTCTTTCTAGTGCACTCCACTTCTGTCTCTGCCTGGCTTCTAACACATCTCCTGTTCTAGTTCTCTTTCCACATGTGTCCTGGCCTCAGCTCCTCCAACCCCTGCTTACCCAGCTGCTCACTCCTTTTACCACCCGCTGCCTTGTCCCAGGCAGGTGGCCCCGTTGCCTACAGTAGCAAGGAGCAGGGTGGCAGGGAGGCAGGATTTAGGAAAAGGTGCTGCGAGTCTTGGTGGTAGTGTAGAAGCTTATGGGACTCCTTACCAGATTGCCTCAGTGTAGATGGACTTAGCATGGAAGGATAGAGGAAAGAGGCAGAGTTTCCAAACAGTTCCAGCAGTCACAGCATGCAAGGACGAGGAGCATCTTTAGCTACTTAGGAGCAGGGACCCGAGTGAAAAACCAGCGTGCATTTGCAGTGGTCTGATCTGTTGTTCCTTTTCCCTAAAGTGTACCACGGGAGTTGAGGGGGGCAGGTGGCTGTGAAGGATAGAGCCCTGAGAGCCACTGAGGCAAACTTGTGGGAGGGTCAAAAGTAATGGCACCCTTGGGCTGAGGATTTAGCTCAGTAGGGAGAGTGCTTGCTTAGCAAGCATAAGGCCCTGAGTTCGATCCCCAGTACCAAAACAAAAAGTAATGGCACCCACTCTGGAATGGCACACAGGATGCTTAGTGAAGGTCTCACAACTATGGGTCCTATTCTCCCCGTCCGAAAAGAGGCCCTGCCTGCTTACAGGAAGCCCCACACTGGAACTTCCCAAGTTCTCCTACTCTAACTGCATGACACTCCAGCATAACCCTTTTTCCAAAACTGTCATTCACAAGCCATAACACAGGAGCCTGTCACTCAGTTGCTAGGTCCAGTTTCTCACTGCACAGCAAGCACCATCTTGCTTTGTCACCCACAAGTTAATCATTAGGCATTATTGCATGCAGGCAGTCACAGTGCAGCTGCTGGTATCCCAGCCTGTGAGCAAAGCCCAGGAGGGACGAAACGTGCTAGATGCTACCCACAGAGTCGGATGGGGGACATGGAAGTTAGGAGTTTGGAGGTGGAGGAGCAGTATTAGAATGCAAATCTGATTAAACAATATGCCACCATAAAAAGTGAACAATCATTCTACCCTTCTCTACTTATGACGTATGTCTGCATAAACATAATGGGTTTTAAGGCCACCACAGTCTTACCCTGCTGGGCTGTTTCCTGGTAATTGCATTTTCCTTGGGGTCAGGGAAGATTCCTTCCTGGGAGATGGATTTCAAAACACTTATCGTGCCCCCTGCAGACATTGTGTACTGACTCCAGACCTCCATTCTGGTCTTTCATTGGACCTCATCCTTGATTGCTGACTCTGTCCAGTGACCACACCCTCCTCTTCCTTGAGCTCAGGCTTGCTGAAAAAGCAGCTACGCTTTCTATGTTTTGAATTACTATGGTAATGAATGCACCAATGCCAGATGGTCTGTTGGAGCTGTCCAATTCTTTTACCAGTTGTATAAATGGACACAGGAATCCTGCTTGCACCAGAGGTACTGCTTTCAGGAATGTCCACCCTCCAGAACACAACAGAGAACCCAGAAGAAAGAAAAGGCATCAGCAAAACCAAACTCATCATCTGTGTGTGGCCCTTTGTGCCACTCATTCAGAATTTAACTCCTGTCTTAGTTAGATTTTCTAGAACCAATGGTTGTAAGAGAGCAAATTTAATAGAGGCCATTCATTAGTCGCAGTATTCACCCAACAAGCCAAATGCAGGAAGTGCTTAATGTCCATCTAGGCACTGGAGACCCAAAAGATCCAATCGAGGGCTGGGAGCCCACAGCACTGTCCCATGTACGTCCGTGTCTGCAAATGATGGCTGAAGAAATCTTCACTAGAACCAGGATACACTGCTCGCAGCAGAGATGACAACCAGAGCTCCTCCAAAGCAACAGCAGCCATCCTCGACGACAGCAAGGCCCCGAGCTCCTTCCTCGACGAGAACAGCCGAGTTCCTTTCGGGAGAACCAGCCGCAGCAGAGCTTCTCCTGGAAAACAGCCCGCCAACTAGCTACAGCTCCCACTCTGCCTTACGTTGCATCAGCAACAACCCTCAGGTGGATCTTCTACACCCAGCATCACACCAACTCAGTCCGGCTGGGTGTTCTGGCTCAAGTTGACCACATTAGGTCCACCACAACTCCTGAAATTCACTTTTTCTGAGGGTTAAAATATACTCTTCATTGTAGAAACACTGGAGAACCAGAAGAGTTTAAAGAAAGTATGTTGCTCAATGCAATGATCAAGCTATATCCACTAATAATAATTTTGATATGTTTTATTCTAAATTGTTTTTTCTGTACATGTTGTAGGTGTACTTGCTTTCAAGACCAAGTTAGGATAATATCATATGTAACCTTTTTTTTGATTTAATAATATCATTACATGTATGTATGAAGGTAAATGTACAGGATATTGATAAGTACATCTTTACAATAGTGCAACATTAGAAGCCACTGAAATGTCTGCTCAGGTTTGGATCTTGTGTTCCTTCAAAGGCCATGCATTGAAGATTGGTCCCTAGACGTGGGATTATGGGGAGGTGGTGGAACCTTTAGGCAGTAGAGCCTAGAAGTCCTCAGGTCACTGGAGGAGTATTGAGTATTGAGACTCTAGCTTCTTCCTCTGTCTCTGTTTTGACCTCATCATGGGGTAAGCAGTTTCCTTCCATGATGTACCATTGTCCTTTTAAGGCAGTGGGACCATCCGAAACTAGAGTGAAATCTTCAAAATGGTGAGCCAAAATAAACCTTTCCTATTTAAAGTTGATTTACTTCTCGTATTTTGTCACAGTGACAGAAAACTGACACATTAACAAGTAGTTAGAGAATGGTAAAATGCACAATGATACAGTCGATCATTGCCAATACATCTGGTAAAGAAAATGAAGTAGACTTATATGTAGATGCACAGAAAGGTCTCTAAGACTTCTGATGTGGAAGAGATCAAGTCACAGACAGCACAGAGGGCATGAACCCAGTTATGCGAAAAAGTGCCCCATGCCATGTGTACCTGTGTATGTGTATATAAGAAGAACAGGAAGGCGAGAGTTCAAAGGTTGCTCTGAGCAAAAATGTGCTGTTCAAGATGGATGCTAAAGGAGTTGGTCCAGTGCTGATCTACCAGAACCCTTCACAAAGAAACTGATTCTTTGTTCCATACATTGCAAATATTTTTTTCCTAATCTGTCATTTGTTATCGCATCTTTTATCCTGTAGCAGTTTAAGAAATTTTTGTTGGGAAATCTATCTTTTTTCATTATGATTTCCAAATTCAGAGTGGTGCCTGGGAAAGTCTTTCTCACCATAAGATTATGTAGTACTAGCTGCATTTTTCCCTTGATTTTTTTTTTTTACAACCAATTATTTAACCCACTTGATACTTATTTTTTTGTGTGGTCCAAGTAGTTGAGTGCTTCCAGTTTTCTAACACCATTTATCAAGCAATCAGTGAATCCAGTTTTGTGTATTCTAAATTCACAAACATCCTTGGACTGTTTATTAAGATTTGTCCAGAATTAGGGGCCTCTTTGTCTACAATACCCCAATTAAGTGACCCATTGATATTGAAGATTGGAGAAACACTGGGTGATGAAGTATGTGGAGTTACCCCGGCATCTAATGAAAGCTGCTGTTGTAACACAGAAGCATAAATAACAGTATGGATATAAGGCTTTGAAATGCCTGGAACAGGCTGTGTACATAAAAAGCCCTACTTGTGGTAGAGTTATAGCCAAGCCCTGGACTGCAAAGAGCAAAACAAAAGAAGACAAAACACAAGAGCAAATCCCCTCAAGGCGCATTAAATGAAGTGAAGACTTTTAAGGACTGGGCAGGAGACATGCTCAATCCTAATAGTAACCAGACTACCCTGTAGTGGATACAAGCCACCATTAGGAGCTGGGGCTGCTCCAAAGCTGAGGGGCTACGTGCCCTGTGTCCTCTTGCCTTTCACCACCTCTTTTCCTGAAGATTTCTCTGCAGAGGACCACTGAATCTACTGGCCTTTACAGGTCCATCCCTGACTGTCCTCCCCTATTTTAAAATCCTAAGAGAATCTAATGAATCATGCATCCCCGTCTGTCCAATCAGCTCTGGCCGCAGGGATGGAAGTTGCCACATTGGCAGTGCGATGGCTACATCTAGAAACCTGGGGGACATAAAACTCAAAAATCTTTTAGCCTTAGCAGATAAATACCCTCTCTCTCTGCTTCTTTGCAGGTTGCCTGAGAACAAAGATTTCTTTTAAGAAGTAAACCTATATATAGAAATATATTGAAAGTTGGCCCCAGGCAATTATGAAGTAGGTGAAGTTTATTTTTGCTTACCCATCCTATTTTCCACAATAGAAGTTTTTATTTGCAAGGCACTTTGGGGACTGCCAGCATTTCTAAACTTGGGCTAAGCTTTTGTCATATAGAAGTTAAAGTAGCCTCTAAGTCTAGTTCTGCTTCTCTGAGCTTTGTGACCTTGGGCAAGTTATGTCAGCTTCCTAACATCTCAGTTTCCCTACCAGTAAAATGATGTTATTAACGGTCTCAGTCCCTGGGGTGGCTGTGAAAGTTAAATGAATGGTTAGCTTTAACACTCGTGCTTAGTGAGGGCTTAGTGAAAATTTGTTTTGCTGGTTTTTAACTAATGGAGGTGCTGCCTGTGGTAATGTACTGTTGCTGCACTTTCTGCACACCCTTGTGTCCTCCTCAGATTTTCAGATTTCCTCTGTGTAACTTGTGTTCTAAAAGGGATCCATCATCAGAACAGCAATGACTATTCTTTCTTTTTCAAGAAAAGTCTCCTTGCTCTACCTCTTGCCACATTTTTTTAAAAAAGGATTAAAAGGTTTCGCTCAATTTGAACCTCAGTGCCATGTGCCAATAATCCAAGTACAGCTTTTGTCCCAGGTCCCTTGCGATCTGCTTCCTGCCCCTTCCCACGCACGCACGTTCATGCATTCTGACTGCTTTCTTCTTGTACTGGGCTAAGGGCCTGAAATTTAATAGCTGGTACTCAAGGCCATCTCCAGTCTGGGCAGTGCCCCGCACACAGGTGTGTATGAGCACTAGGGACCAGGCAGCGGCAGGTTGGCCGTGGCCAAATAGAATACAGTAGGGTCTCACCGTAGTACTCTCTCTTTCAGTAGTAACAGATACCTGCCATTGAATGCATTATCTTAGAGTGTTTCTCTATTGGAATGGATTTATTTTCCTGTGGAGAAAAAGATGATCTGCGAGTGTACCTGTCCCAATGAGGACATCTTAGAATAGCTTGAAGCTTGCTGACGTTTCCAGGAAATGACTTATGACTGTGTTTCCTATTACAGGTTACCCCGTCTGCCAACAGACTGAGTTGCTTTACTTGTTTGTGTTATTTGTTTACATCCTGCTCAGTCTTTGCAGATTTATTTGGCAGATATAACCAGATATCGCTGCAGATTATGTCTGATTTGAGACAAGATCTGTTTTTAGGGACTAGATTCACAAAGCAAGATGTGTTCAACCCCTGTCAGTGGGTTGACTACCACTAATACTACCAGTCCTTTTACCACTGATAATCCCTGTGCAAGGGATCCAGTAGGTTCTCCTTTAGGGGTATTTTGAGATGCCAGAATTTACCTGAGCTTGGAAGAAAGTGCAGGAGTAAGTCTTATGCCAAGTTGTAGTGAACCTTCAGCTGTGTATTAGCCCACAGTGTGTTGGCACAGAAATCCTATGAATGGAAACTTCTGACCAAGTCTGCTATTCTAGAAGCACCCAGGTTAGCCAAATATGCAAACCCTGTGTACAGCAGCCACGTTCCATTCTCGTCCTTTACCCGCTGTGCCCTCTGTTAGTTGTGACTGGATTCTAAAATCCCCTTTCCGAGTGCCCCACTCACCATCTGCTCAGGTACTCGGGAAGGAACCCTGAAAGACCTTGGCCACTGCTGGCTGGCATGTGACACCCTTGGCTAGGATCCTGCAGTACACAATTATACCTTTGTATCTCCAGCATCAGGGCGATTAAAATGATCAACCTAGGCCCTTTTCCTGTAGTTTAAGCACAGAACCTTTCCTTGGCATTTGAGTTTTCCTTGCAAAAGGTGTTTGTGGGGTTGATGAAAGAGAAAGAACAACTGAGGGGTAGGGAACAGCTATGAGTTGAACTGTGCTCTCCTCAAAAGATGTTGAAATCCTAATAGCAGTACCTGTGAGTGTAATTTTATTTAGAAGCAGGATCTTTGCAGGTGATCAAGTTAAAATGAACTCGTTAGGCCGGGTCCTAACTGGAAGTCAGTGTGTGTCCTTATAGACAGGGGATGTTTGGACATAGGCATACACTGATGGATGATGACAAGAAGACACTGAGAAAGCACTGCCTACAAACCAAGGAATATCTGAGTGGCCTACAGGCTGAAGAGAGGCCTGGAACAGATTCATCTCACAGTCCTCAGAGGAGCCAGCCCTCCCGACACTTTGGTTTTAGAATTTCAGTTTCCAAAACTGTTAGGCTATACATTTCTGTAGTTTAAGGCACCCAGGTTGTACAGCCCTAGTGGACTCATGAGGAACCTTTCTTAAGCAATGGAAAAGATCTGCCCTCCTCTTCTTGGTGGATGTGAGCGAGTTATCTCAGTAGGTCTGGTCAGAGCCAAAAGACTAGCCTTTTAATCACCACTTTAAATCTAGGGCTTGCTTTTTGCCTAGGTGTTGGGTTGGCATCCAGAGGCTGCATATTGTTCCTAGACTCAACTTGGTTAGTCTCCCTTGACAACTTTCTGAGATGTCCTCTTCCACTGTTACAGTTGAGTCATATCTGCTGCCTTCTCCTGTAATACCAGTGCACCCAGGACTTGTTCTGAGCAGGTGCAAGACACAGATGCAAAGATGATTGCGACGAAGGAAGTTTTTATCCTAGCCATAGCTGCTAGATACAGGAGGCCCGGCAGCACACCTCGCAAGGCCACACAGGGAGCAAGATGAGCAGACATGGTGAGAGGAGGGAAGCTGTCAGTAGGTGTTTTTACTGCAGTTCACACCAGAAGGAGTGGGCAAAACGATATGAGCCGTTAGTATGGACTCCTGATAGGATACACTGAACAAGTCAGTGGGCACTGGACAGAGGTGGTCCCCTGAGGGCTAGTGTTTGGCTCTTTGGTGAGGACTAGGAGTCTGGACTGAAGTCTAATAGGAAGAGACTGGTAGAGGGTGTGGATTTGGAGTTAATGAGATATTAACATATCACAGGAATGCTAGCAGGTGAGTGTTCCTTATCTCTAGAAATTGGTTAACCTGAGATGGACTGTTTCTTGAGTCAGAAAGGTCCTAAATTCTAGAGCATCAGGGAAACAGAAAACAAGAAATTATCATTAATCTGTCTACATTATTCAGTCACACTCTCATATGACTGTGTGCTGGCTCCTCCCCTCCCCCAATTTGCACTTTGAAGAATTCATAAATCTTCTGACAATTGTATTCTCGCTGCATTTGCTAGACATACAGTACTCAAAAGACTGCCTAGAAAACCCAGTCTTGTTTTTCAGTACCATCTAGCCATGGATTGTCCTGTTCCATTTGTATTTTCTTTTTCCTTGAAAGCTGTGACCTTCTGAGGAAAGCAAAGCTGAAATGTTGCCTACAGCCAGAGTTTTCTTCCTGGCATGTCTAGTGTTCCGGAAATACATTCAGGGCTTCTTCTTGCCATCTCATTTGTCCTCATAGAATGTGGATATTTTTGTTGACTATTTTCCATTCTCCATTCCTCTGGGGACAGCTCCCTGCCTTTCTTCAAGGAGCCTGTTCCTGCCAGACCGGGTCCATGTTGCATAAATGGGAGCAGCCTTACCCAGAGATTTAGGGAGGTTAGAAGTCTGTCACAGATCCCACTGGCTGAAATCGGGGTTGTCAGGAGGGCAGTGTTCCTTTCTGGAGGCCTAGGAGTAGAATTAGTTTCCTTGCTTTTCAGGTGTCTAGAGCCCACCCTTGCCCATGCGCTTCCCTCCATCTTCAGAACCAGCAACATGCCACTTCGCTCTGACCCTGTTTCTGTTGCCACATCCCTCTCTTAGTCTTTGTCCCTTCCGCTGTTCAGGACTTGAGGAATTCATTGGATTCACCTGGATAATCCTGGAGCCTCTGTTTATCATAAGGCCTCTTATCACATCTGTGAAGTTTGTTTTGCCATATAAGGTACTAGATTTACAGGTTTGGGGCTTATGATGTGGTTATGTGTAGGGATCATTATTGTGCCTACCACAGTCAGTAAGATTCAGTTTGGGGCCTTTTTCTGGGTCTCTCAATAGGATAGTCTCCTTCTGTTGGGATTCCTGAGCAGATCTGAAGTTGTGGGCAGCCATGTTGGAACTGTGGGGAGGAGTCTGCCAGAGAAGGGGCCAACCTCAAGTAAAGCAGACCTGAGAGAGGAGGGGAGCAGGAAAAGGTTCCCATGAGTTCCTTTGGGCCACTGAGACATGTTTTACCCTCAGACTTTCAGACATTGTGTTGGCGAGTTCACAGCCACCATCATTATCTCTCTCTTTCCGAGGCTGCTAACTCAGGCAGGGCGTGAATGACCCTTTCCTTACTTTTTCCTCACTTTTTTGAGCTCTGTACCCTTCCCACAGGGTACAGCCCTGTGTTGCAAACATCTGGATATATTCCCCATGGATAGAATGTTCTGTGCCACATTCTTCCAGTGGTGGGAATTCTGCTTCTTTTGCTGCGTCCTAATCTCTCTCTGTGAACTTCTCGAGTTCTCATCAGCTCTTTCTTCTGCGAAGTGGTGGGGTTGGGTGCGCTATGTGTTCTTGGCATCGACATATGAATATTCATGAGGCTTCTGAGGAACGGCTGAGCTGGCAGCATCCTTTTAAAGGTCATTGTGCCCAATTTCTTTACTTAACAGACAGTGGAACTGAGATCCCGAGGAGCTAAGCAGCTTTGCTGGAGAGTGAACCACTTGGAAACAACCCAGAGAGAAACAAGGACTCCTGACTTCTAATCCCATCACACCACACTTCTAAAATCCCTTGACCTAGTTAAGTGAATTCACACAAAGGTGTTTCCCCCTAAAATTTGTAAAATATAATGTCATTCCCTGAGATAACTCGAGATATTTTGAGTCTCAACCTAAGAACTGCCATAATATTTAGCATGTCTTCTTTTGCTAAGTGTATTTTTGTGAAATAGAATTATTGTGTAATACCAGTTTCTTCCCATTATACCTCTCACTGACAGTCATTTTAGTATCAAAGAAGCAGATGTTTCTAGAATCTTCTCAAAGCCACCCCAAGGAGAAATCTAGAGACAAGACTGAGTCCATGAGAAACAGGAAAAAAGTGTAAATTAAATGCTGGAGGTCTGAGTACATGTCCCTGATTTCTTCCCTGGAACAGCAAAATGGATATATAAAATGGTGGCTATTTTGGTAATCTAATGTGTAACAAAGCACCCCCAAACCAGTGTCTTAAAATAGCAATGACATTTATTTTCCTTCTGAGTCTGCTTTTGGTCAGGGCTCAGAGAGAATAGCTTACTCTTGCTGCACCTGTCAAGGGCTACAATTGTTTAAGTACTGAGGCTGTCACCTGCTTGTCCATCAGCAGAAACCTTGGGTGAAGCTCTGGGCCACATGCCCCATGTGGCTACTCTGTGTGGCTTGGATTTCTCACAACATGGTGACTGGGTTCCAGGACTGAGCATCCCTATAACCTCGCCTGGGATATCACTTTTGTCATTTTATTTGATGAGCAGTTACACAGGACTTCCCGGGTTCAAGGGGGTTGAAAGCCATTCACTTCCTAGTGGAGTGGTTGGAAGGCACTAGAGGGGTATGTGGGGCTGGATGAATTGTTATGGTAGCTGTGTTGGAGGCCAGGATTTCATCCAGGGTACCCAGAAATGAGGGCCAGTACTAGGTTCAGCTTCTTTCTTTTTGTTTGATGGGTTTTGGAGCAACACCTGGTATGAATTGAGTAGGAATTGAGAGGCTGGGGTGTTATGCTCCTGAAAACTCAAAACAACCCCTCTTTGTCTTCAAGGAACTAACTGTTCGATGCTGTTTGTTGACCACAGAGATTCAAAGAGGACTGAAGGTCCAGATTACTCTTGTGATTAGGAAGCAGTTGGTATTTGGAACAAGTCCAGCATCTCATCCAACACTTTTCTACATCCAGTACCCTTCTGTCACTTCTTCTAACTCTTACCGCCAGCCTGTCTACCATCAGTTGTAGTTCTACTGGTCAACACCAATGGCCTGACCTATACAGGCCTTGAGGAGTACTTACCTGTGAGTGGGTGGAGATACTCCTCAGCTCTCTGAAGAGGTCTTAGTAATGTGAAGCCATGAGCACTAATTCTAAACTAGAAAGTGTGGCTCCTATTGAAGCCATATTGAAGAAAGAGATGGAAGGGGACTTTAACAAAATGTAGTAGGAAATACAATTTCAGTGAAGAAAATGTTTTGTGAAAGTCACAGCATGAGTTCTATATCATAATTTTTTTTAAGAAGTACCAAAAATATGATCACTGGTGAGAACATAATTACTATTCTGGAAGATTGAGGGGAACAAATTCTTTATCCTACAAAGCAAAGATATTTAGAGGGAAAAGATAAGAAGCTTGGAGGCTGATTCAAGAGACTTAACATAAATAACAAGAGTATTGAGAGAACAGATCATAGTTAAGTAAAAGTAGAAGAAAAGTTCTCTGTTGAAAAGTCATGCAGGGCTAATTAATACTTAAGGTTAGGTGAATAGATATTTCCTGGTAAAATTCTGGAATTTCTTCGATAACGAGAAAATTTTATAATCTGAACAGGCAAAATTAAAAGAATCAGACTAGTGTCACACTTCTTATCAGCAGTTCTAGACAGTGATAGAACGTGGTCAGTGAATTGGGACAAAGATTGTGGGACTGAGGGTATGGCTCATTGGAAGAGCACTTGCCTACATGCACAAACCCTGAGATCCTTTAGCACAAAAAATAGTGATTAAAGATTCTGTGTCAAGCCCATGACCATTTATTTGAAAGCACATGAAACCCTTGGAGTTTTTTCTCAATAATTTATCTGTTACCACCCATGTAACATATTTGTAATTGAATCGGTGTCCTCTCCTCTCCCAGGTAATTACCACCACAGGGAGAAAGCAGGTCCTTAGTACGTAACCTGTACTTTACCTCATTGCCATGATGTTTTTGACCCCAGGCACACAAAAGTTTGGCAAACTTTGTTTGGAAAAGTCTTCCTCCATAAACCCTGTTGTATTTTAGATCAAAAATGTCTGCCATGTTTCATGTGTTGCAAGGCGGAGCTTTCGGAAAGTGATTGGATCGTAGGGTCGCTGTACTCATCGAAGCGTTCACCCTCGACTGGGTTCAGCAGAGGAGTGTGCTGTTGGTCACTGGGGGCGTGGCCTGGAAGGGTGTGGTGCCTCCCTCCCCAGCTCCTCTCTGCACTCTGTTTCCTGTCCACCAACGTGTGAGCAGGTTTCTTCCCTTGAAGCTGTTTCACCATGTGGTTTCCATCTTGGAGCCAGCCAGCCATGGACCGAAACTTCTGAAACTGGGCCAAAAGAAACTCCTCCTTTAAGTACTGGATGCCAGGTATTGTGTCTCAGTGACAGTAAAGTGGCCGAGACAAACCCTGGCTTTACAAGCATCATTCCCACCCTTGCCTTTGCACCTCACGGTAGCAGCCTAGACTGCAGCCTGGGTGGCTTCATTTATCTGCCAAGGAGCTGGTGCAGTGTGGCTGTGGCAAAACAAAACCACCATAAAACACTTTTTTTCTCTGCACATTTGGGCTCAGCAGCTTGGGCCTTGGAAGTGAAAGTGGCAAAAGACGTTTTAGCCAGAGAAAAGCTGAGGTGGCTAATGCACACAGCATGCATACATGTCAGACAGAGGGCTTGGTGATGAGGTGCTCTGAGTGATGACCGGAACTTGGGCTCAGGAAATGTTTTAATACAGAACAGTGAATTTATCAGGGGAAGAAAAGATGAAGTTAGGAGAGTTTTGGCTTCCGTGGGCGGGAAACCTTGGGAAGGCCACTGTCTGGAGGTAATTAGTGGAAGACAAGGATGATCTTAAAGGTCTTATAGTAGTCTTTGTGTTCTACTTTCAGTCAGATAAGGAAAACTTAGAAAGGCTGCCTCCAGTTCAAAATAATCCTTTTGCCAAGGTGGCTTGTTCTGGGGTGGTGTGTTCTGATTCCCTACAACAGTGTGGTTTGGAGATTGATTAAGTCATATTTGAAAAAGAAGAGAGGGGTTATTGAAAGTGAGAGGAGGGAAATGGAATGTTTACCTCTCATCCACAAAGCAACATGGCAGGTCACAGTTATAAGAAGGAAACAACAGAACAGTTCTCAATAAAGGTTCTAGGGATCAGGGAAGGACCCTAAAAGAAGGGCCACAAATCACTAGCATTGATGTTTTGTTTAGACATGGACATGTCTCCCTTTTCAGGGAGGTACTCAGGGAATACCAGCCTCCTTTTCTTTCTTTCTTTCTTTTTTTTTTTTTTTTTTTGAGAATGGGTCTTACTGTGTAGCTCAGGGTGGCTTCAAACTTTGAGGCAGTCCTCCTGCCTCAGCTTCCTATGCTGGGACTACAGGCATGCACCACCATACCCAGCGAAGCAGATATATTTGAAAAAAACTTGTGTCTGTCCTACACATGTGTAGGCTTTTTTCTGTCATTATTCCCTAAACAATATAGTACAACAGCTGTTTACATAGCATTTATGTGGCATTAGGTATCATAAGTAATCTAGAGGCAGTTTAAATTACACAGGAAGAAGTTTGTGGGTTATCTTAAATGCTGTGGCATTTTATATAAAGGACTGAGCATCTGTAGATTTTGGTATGAAGAGTCCTGGATTCAATCCCCTGTGAATACCAAGGGATATCGTGACATTTTTATTGGTGTGTCATAACTCCGACCCAGTAGAGATGCCGTGGGCAGGGGCAAATGAAGATTAAGCCCATGTCTGTGGTCTTAGTCCTCTTGCCATAATGAATTATCTCCATTGTCCCGAATCCTGGAACCCAAGGGAAAATTTGCAAGTCAAACAGGAATTGTGCACCAAGACATTCTGACATTTTCTGTGTTCAAGGTTTGTGCCCTGGGTTCTTATATTTATAAGCCACTTTCCACTGGACTTAACCATAGGTTTATTTTTAAGACTGTGTCCACAGCCGGTCCAAGGGTCAGAAAAAGACTTTGGCAAGTCATTGAGTCTTGCTGAGAGTGAGAATTACACTTAGGTTCTCCTGCACAGGACCTTTCACCAGTGACACGTAATAGGCAGAATACTCTTAAGCAGGGCTTCGAATCACTTCACCCAGAGAGGTTGGACTGGGGTGTGACTCAGGGGTGTAGCACTTACCTTGTGTGCACAAGGCCCTAGGTTCAATTCCCAGCACAGACAAAAACAGTCACCACCTGATGTGTTGAATTCTTTTCCTTTTGGAACACTTCCTTATGCTTAACACATTCAGTGCTATTCTGTCAGTCACCAACCAGAACAAGCCTGGAGTCACAAACAAGGAACCAAAACCGTGAGCGGAGAGCCACGACGTGGTCAGGGCGTGGGACACTTCTGACTCTATTCTATTAATCATCCTTAAAACTGTACAGGTTTCAAAACCTGCAAAAGGCACACTATCAATCAGAAAAAAGAAGAATATACTCCTGTGTGAGTCTGCTCTGGCACCCCCAACAGAGTACCACAGAGTAGGGGCTTAAGCAGCAGAAATTATTTTCTCACACTTCTGGAAGCTGCAGGTCCATGGTCGAAGTGTTGACGTTTGACCTGGTTTCCTCTAAGGCCTCTCTCCTTGATTTTAGGTGATGCCTCCTCTGTCTTCATGTGGTCCTCCCTCTGCAAGTCTATGTCTTCATCCCGTCTTTTTATGGGAACATCATTGTATTGGATCAGGGAACATCCTGAAGACCTTGGCTTAACTTAATCAGCTCTTTATAGACCTTCTCCAAATACAGTCACATTTGGAGGTATTCAGGGTGAGGACTTGAAAATATGGAACTTTGCAGGGGACAGAGTTCAGCCCAAAACACTACAGGAGTCCAAGTAACACCAAGACTATAATGTTCCCATCCCCAAACCACGTCAGAAATCATGGGAAAAGTCCACTCTTCACAGCCGTAGTCCATGTGCCATAGCTGTGAGAGGTTACAACCCAATGGGACATTTTGAGTATGCACGCATAACATGCGTTCACACGCACGCACGCACACACACACATTCTTACAAGGAGGATAAAATTATTTGGAGGATTTAGAAATATATATTTAAGGATTTAGTGTAATAAATGTCAAGACATCTGAGGTTTAAACATCTTATTTTTGAGAAGGAAATATTAACCTTGGGACTGGAAAACACTCTTGGGAAACATTCATATTGTTGGAAGGTTTCAGAGAACAATGAAGAATTGGTAGGATTTGGATTAGAGATTTAGAATAATGCCTGAATGTTTTAGAACCACAAGGAAATAGCCATTTTGGGACAAGGGGAAAATTAACATTTAGAGAAAATCTAAAATAGATGCAGTAGTTTTAAAATTCCTTTTACAAATGCAATGATTTGGTTAACTTTAGCAATATTAAGGTATCGTAAGACCCCACTTAATACGGGGGTATGTTCTAAGAAGTCCAGCGTTAAATGAAACAGCATGAAACGAGGAAATCTTAACACCTAAATGGTGGGAAGAAGTGAAGCAGGACAAAGAATAAGAAAACTTATCCATTTTCTTTCTTTTATTACATTAATTATGTATATTTTTATTGCTAATAACAATTTTAATTCACAAAACATTCATAAAAATCTAAAAAAATTAAAAAAAATTTATGTTTTTGATAAAGGAAGTTCTTCATTGGAAATTTGTTTTTTTTTTTTTTTTGTAATGAAGCCATCTAATGTTGCTTGCCTTTTCCAGTATCATTCAATGAGCAGTTGTCAACAGCAAGACATCCCAAATTTTACCTGACTTTTATGTAGCCACATGACCCTGAAACAGCATTAAGCAGAGCAGCATGAAGCAGGATCTTACTGTATGTATAACTCATATGTATGATTCATAAATTCATTACACATATATAAAATACAGTCTATATTGTTTTGCAATATATTTATTTTTGAACATATTTTTATTTTTAAAATTGTGGTAAAATACAGCATAAAATTCACCATCTTAATCGCTTTTAAATATCCACATCAGTGGTGTTAAGTACAGTTGCCTTGTCATGTAACCATCTCCAGTGTCCAGGCACAGAACCTGTGAGGTGACTCCCCTGAGCCCCAGCCCCTTGCAGCCACCCTTGCAACACAGTGTACAATATGCAAGCTGTTCCTTGGAGAAGAATTAGAAAATTTAAGGACAGAGGACTGATGGGAACACCTTGACATATGCTTTAAATTTTTTTGTGTGACTCAAATACCTCATCTTTGACAAAGAAGCCAAACACCCTCACTGGAAGAAGGATAGCCTATTTAACAAATGGTGCTGGAAAAATTGGCTAACCACATGTCGAAAATTAAAACTAGATATATGTCTCTCACCATGTACTAAACTCAAATCAAAGTGGATCAAAGATCTAAACATTAAAACAGAAACATTAAATTTACTG